>SEYY01006071.1:7500-20022 GCA_009176605.1 Armadillidium nasatum | reverse complement strand
TTAAATAAGGATGGATGGCGTAACGGGAGTTCTACCATTTCTTTAATTTGAGCTAATTGCTTCCTGCAACCTCCAATGTCATCATAGCCAACCTCATTAAGAGCTTCCTCCTCTTCCTAAAATTATACAAACAAAACAAACAAGCTTTAAGCAGCAGAATAGCTGAATATATATATATATATATATATATATATATATATATATATATATATATATATATATATATATATATATATATATATATATATATATATATATATATATATATATATATATACACTCTCACCTAAGAAATTTGCGTTAGGTGGGACCTGAACAGGGTTGGCACGAGTGGGCCCGACCCGAAAAAACCCACCTGGGTTTTTTCAAAAAAACCCACTTGAAAAAACCCGCTTTTTTGCCCACTTGGGTTTTTTCAAAAAAAAAAAATTTTTTTCAGAATAATTCTCAATAAAAATAGAAAAAAAAAAATGAAAATAATTTTGAATTTACTCTTTTAATTAATTAAATGCTTAAATGCTTTTATAAACTCATTTAAATTTATTTGTTGAAAGAATAATATATATATATATATATATATATATATATATATATATATATATATATATATATATATATATATATATATATATATATATATATATATATATATATATATATATATATATATATAGAGAGAGAGAGAGAGAGAGAGAGAGAGAGAAGAAAATTAATAATAAATATGTCTATGTGTCTTCACTTAAGCTGCAAGATTCGTTTAAGTTTAAACACCTATGAATTTTTACAATTTTTGTAGCTTTTTCAATTCCTAATCGATTTCTTAATTTAGTCCAAACAAAACCAAATGTAGAAAATAGTCTTTCAATTGAGGCAGAACTTGGTGGCAGGTCAGTAAATTAGCAAAGATATTACAAAACCCTGATGGCAAATTGTTGGCTTTCAATGTTCTATTCTCCATGACTGACCACCATTTTGCTGGTTGCTGTTTATAAATATTTAGAATTTGTTCTGAAAACATTATTTTTGGAAACAGATCTGGATCTTTTATCCTGAATGCCATAAAACCTGCCAAGTACTCAGGATGAAATTCAGAAATCCACTCTTCTGCCAACTCTTCCTGTTGAGAAGTCAAATTTCTTCCTATAAACTAAAAACAAGAAGGTTTTAATAAATAAATATGCTTTATGATTTGTATTCTGTAAATAAATGAATTAACATAATGGTACTGTACACTGACTACATTTCATACTTATGTACCTAGGAAATTTAATGCCATAGTTTGAGAGTTAAAGCTAAGTTAATTAGAGAATGTTGTTAAGGCTTATACAGTACCTCTTTGTTAGTCATATATATATATATATATATATATATATATATATATATATATATATATATATATATATATATATATATATATATATATATATATATATATATATATATATATATATATATATATATAGCGTAAATGTGACTCTAACCAAGATATTGGAGATCCATCATGTTTGCCACAAAGAAAAATGGTTCTGTAGCTTCTTCCATCCTTTTCCTTATATTGGCCTTGTATGGGTCAAGTACTTCACTCTCTAAAAGCACCAGCCATTCATTAACTGCTATAGATAAAATTGCTGTATCACTCTATAACTGAATCAATATGAAATCATGTTAAAACATGTATTAGTAATATTACTCATATATATTTAAACAAAAATTACTATATATATATATATATATATATATATATATATATATATATATATATATATTATATATATATATATATATATATATATATATATATATATATATATATATATATATATATATATATATACCTTATCAAGAGCTTTAGATACCACACCCACTTGCTTCTGAAGATGCTGTGAAGGGTTGCTTAAAATGTTGGTGATGCTCATTTCAAGTTTATCCTCATTAGCAATTTCAACATATTTGTAGTAGTTCTGAATAAAGGTGTTAATAATAGTGGCCCTGCTAGATTTCTTCGAGATGGTGGGGAGTAACCAGGTCTTGAGGCTTGTATCATTTCAACAAAGTACTTCGATTCGACACTTAAAAATGAGACATTGTTAGCATAAAAAAACTTTGATATTTTTTGGTCAAGAATTTCTTTTTGTGCAGTTGTCATTTTAATGTTTTATTCAGATAATTTCCTCTGAGTTTTTGATGTGTCAGATAACCATGTTTTCATTGCAGCAGCCATTGAACAAGTAGGTGAATCCCCTTCTACATCTGTAAGATCCATATTTTCTACGGCTGTATTAGCACTTGATTCACTAGATTTGTCAGAATATAACAAGCGTTTGCCACATTTTTTCAGATAAATTTACTTTTATTCTTTCAATTGCTAATTTCAGTACTGCAATATTTGCATTTTACTTTGCTAGTGCTTTCGACATTCAGAACTTCAGTCCATTAATTTCATAATTTTCTTCTGGATCCAAGAGTCTTTGGCATTTTTGTTATAATTATTATAATTGTTATATTTTATTATAATTAACAAAATTTAAAAAATCAATTGAATTAATAGCTGTGAAATTGCAGTTATTGCTGAAAAAGAAAAAAAGAAAAAAAAAATTGAAAAAGCCCGAAAAAACCCGGGTTTTTTCGGGTTTTAGGTGAAAAAACCCGAAAAAACCCGGGCCCACTGGGCTTTTTCAAAAAAAACGGGTTTTTTGCCAACCCTGGACCTGAAGGGGTGGTTTTTATATTTTTGTTTTTTGTTTTATATTTTATTTTTATCTTTTAACACCCCCTCCTTGAATAGGGCTTTGCCCGTGATTGATATATAATATAATATATATATATATATATATTATATATATATATTATATATATATATATATATATATATATATATATATATATATATATATATATAATATATATATATATATATAAATATATTATATTTAAGTAAAGGTAAATAATTAGGGATTACACATAACCGGTAATTATAATTATTAAAAACCACAAGAAATATGACAATACAATAAATTTCTTCATATTTAAACAAATTATAACATTTACCTTTTCTCTTTAAACATTCCCCATTAATAAGCTAGTATTCATTTTTTAATTCAATGTAGCAGACTAGCAGTATACTAAATATCCCCAGTGGAAAAATAGTATTCAAATTTGATAAGTAAAAACTGCTCTAATTTTATCATTGAGATTTTTCTCTGTCTTCCCTCTTTTCCCAGTAAAAAGGTTCAAAAAATGTTTTCTCAACAAACCCTGAATACAAGTTAAACATATTCTGAAAACTCAAACTACTCAACAACAAAGCAATCTAAAAAAAATAGTTTATTTCATTTTATATTGGTACAAAATATTTATAAGATTTTAAATTTTACATGCTTATTGAAACAGTAAAAATTAACAAAATTCTATAATAAACATCATCATAAACTTTTTCAAGTTTTACATTTAAAATTGACAAAAATAGTTCAATGTTAAAAGCTAAAAACTAAAATCTCCCGTTTTTATTGTTCTCCCCTCCCCTCACACAAATCATAGGCTAAATTTTTTCTTTTCTTAAATTTTTAATTAAGAACAACAAACAAAATATAATACCTCTCTTTTCACAGGCTCTCCTTCACAAAATATTACAGTATCTTGTGACACAATACAGTATGGAGCTGGATCAGTTTCTACAACTTTGAACTCTACAGCTCTCATTCCTCCACGTACCAGAAACAGATCTCCTTTGTGAATTGGTCGATAAGCCTCTAAGAAATAAGGTTTCAAGTAAACCTAAAAAAATAAAATATATATATATATATATATATATATATATATATATATATATATATATATATATATATATATATATAATATATATATATATATATATATATATATATATATATATATATATATATACACTGTGCATATCCACCGAAGAATCCTTTACAGAGGATTCTTCTAATTAATATGCAATGTTTAAATTATAAATTAGCACACTAAAATTTTGTGATGGGAAAATGAACAAATAATATATATATATATATATATATATATATATATATATATATATATATATATATATATATATATATATATATATATATATATATATATATATATATATATATATATATATATATATATGCTTGCTTATAAAAGAGACATCAGCATGTCTTTAAATTTAAAATAAGAGCGAGTTAAAATAGGAAATAGAAAAATGCATAAAGATGCTCAAGAGAAGGCAAAAGGTATGTAGTAAAGAGTGGAAGAGTTATAATTTTTCACGGATTTTCATAGTCAAGAGACGAGTAACATGGGTAAATTTAAGAAAATAATGAAATTTTAATCACATGGTGCAATAGGTTTGATAAGTGATTCAGACGTTCATAAAATCAAGAAGGTAAAGAGGATAAAAAATTTGATAGAAATAAAATGTATTAGCCTATTTAAAGGATAAAAAACTACCCACAATATGGGTTGAAGGAAGGAAGGAAGAATGAAAAAAAAAAAAAATATTACAGTACCTCAAACATGTTTCCAGTAAGACCTTCTACAGTGTCATCTATTGGTAGCACATGTATCCTTTTTCCATATTTAACTTCTGGGCAAGGCTGAATTGAAACAATATCTCCAAGGCGAACTCTCAGATTATTTCTTACCTATATATATATATATATATATATATATATATATATATATATATATATATATATATATATATATATATATATATATATATATATATATATATATATATATATATATATATATATATATATATATATATATATATATATATATATATATATATATATATATATATATATATATATATATATATATATATATATATATATATATATATATATATATATATATATATATATATATATATTCTCTGGGGAACATTAAGAGGAATGGCCGTCTATTAAAAAAATCCCTCCCATTTATAAGTGACTGCCTTTTAATAAACACTTATTAATAAATTACAAGATGAACTATTCAATAACCTTGTAACAAAAAATATATTTTAACTTCTAAAGTTTTATAAATGGAAACAATACAAAAACACAACTTTTTTGTCATTTTAAATGCACCAAAAAGCACTGATTATCAGTGCAGCATGTGCAATTTCACAATACTTCTATTTCCCACATTTTAAATTTCAAATTCAAAGAAAATGATGAATTCTAAAAAAATACATATAAAATAAAATAAAATGAAGAATTAAAATACAAGCAAATAATCTCAATACTTAGTGAAGCAAGTAAACTTAAGTTTACCATTATGTCCCAAAAGTAGAAGTTCAATTAAAATACTTTAAAAATGACTTAGATAGAATATTATTCATAATTGAGATTTATCATTTTAAGACTGCATACAATTTTGATGTACCATTGATAAATCAAAAATGCATATTAAGAGTGAACCTATCCACAATTCACATAAAAAATTTTTTTTAAATTGTTGAAACGTCCTTACAACATGGTCAAAAAGAGCACTTGCCATAATTGAATGATGGTTTGAGTAATTGAAATGTATATATGGATGTATTTATTGGCAAGTACATACCAAACTTTTACAATCTACCTTTATATATATATATATATATATATATATATATATATATATATATATATATATATATATATATATATAATATATATATATATATATATATATATTATATATATATATATATAAAATTTTGTTTTAAATATCATCCAAATTGTGGCATTAAATATCAACTAAATTGAAGGTTGCTAACCCATTAAATTAAATTAAAAACATAATTTAGTTCAAATTAAGATATGAAAAGTTTGTATAACAAATTTCAGAAAGTTTAAATTGGAATCTAATGACCTTTTCCTATTATTATATCAGCTTTCACAGGGGTCATTTAGGTTGGGTTTTTTTTTTTTTTTTTTTTTTGTATGACACATTCTGCCTTGATGTCTTATGATAATTTGCACACAAATAATGGAAGAACATAATAGCTTATGAAATTAATTCTGATTTATAAAAAATAATTTCTTTGCCAATTTGTTTTTACATCATGTCTCACTTTTTCTTTCTTTTCTAAAAGACTAACTTTGTTTACGACCACAAGAACAATTTCATCTTCTATTTTAAACAATTTTAATCATTTGACAAGCAATAGCTTGAACAAAGTAAAAGAGGCTGTTAAGACATCCAAAATTCTCTTTCAACTTTTTTTTAAGTATTTTATCCAGAATATTAATTATTTGTTTTGTAGTGCACTTGAGAAGGGATATTGATGGAATTTTTTTTTTTTTTTTTCTGCTAATTTTGCACATTTACACTTGCTGAATTTATTCTTTAAAAGGATCCTAATTTTTTCCTCCCATTATAAGCCAATCTAGAAAAATTCAGTAATAGCTATTTGTTGGCTCACATTTTCAAATGAGAATGCATTTGAAACGTCACTATATAACAAGTGACAACGTAACCTCTACAGTATATTCCTGTTTGTTAATAATGACAGAAAAACAACAAATTAATGAGCTGCACTTTTCTCATTTAGACAACTTTATTGTGAAGTTTCACAGGTTAAATACTTTCCAATCCCAAACTAATTTACATGAACAATATTTTAGATGTCAAGATACAATATCAATGGGTTTTTGTTCCAAAATTCGAAAAGTTGTTGAAATCATATATATATATATATATATATATATATATATATATATATATATATATATATATATATATATATATATATATATATATATATATATATATATATATATATATATATATATATATATACAGGGGATCAGTGTATCCAACTACTGAAGAAAAAAAATAATTTCAAATCCATGACAGAATTTCCCTAAAATGTGAAAAACAATGGTAGAGAAAATTGATAAAAATTTGTCAGAATATAAGTATAATGCATCTGAATTTAAGATTAGTAGTTATACTACAAGTTTGTTTTATTTAAATGTTCCTAAATTGGTGCTACAAAAATAATAATTAAAAAACAAATATTTAGTATAATGGGGCAATAGCATGGTCTATAAGCCAATGAATTTCACAAACACTCTCATGTTTCATTAAAGGTAAAAAGAAAAGCAAATTTCTGATTGGGTTATCCATCAGATTGCACTTATAAAAAGTATATCCAATTACCTTTTCATAATTAGAAATAATAAATAAATAAATAAATAAAAAAACTTACTGCTGCTTGCACATAGATAAATAATTGTATTTTAATTTATTGTAAGTACATTACAAAAGAAAATCAATAAAAATTGGAGCCACTCACCACTCTATTCATTCTTATTTTGTCATCTGTCATTGTTTCATCAGATAAAACAATACAGACAGTTTGTTTTCTTTTTTTCCCTTTAAGAAGCACAGTATCACCTCTAAAAAGCTGAAGTTCATCCATTTTTGACTGACTTAAGGCAACAACAGAATTATCATCATTAACTGCATCTTCCACAATCAGTCTATTTGGCTTCTTCTTCTCCTTCAAAATAGCAGTTGAGAGATCATCACTGGAAAAAATAAAAGGTAAACAAATCTGAAAACAATTTTCCCATGAAGTTAAAATTTTAAATAATTAACAATAAACTCAAAAATAAAACATTTCTAAAAACTTTCAAAAATTTTCTTATATATAGGAAGTAAATACATAACCAAGGATGGTTTAACCTCTGATAATGTATACTTCTTCAGAACCTAAAAATTGATGGGTCTAAATTATAATATATTTTATTGCATATAAAATAATAATAATTATAAGCAGCACTGCTAAAACATTCCAAAATCCAAAGGCTTAGGATTGTGTAAACATCATCTTGGCTTCACACTCCAAAATAGTCGAATATATACCATAAATTTATTGCCACAGCACAAATAATAATAAACATTTTTTTAATAATAATAATGTTTATTTTAGCAGCAAAGTGTTGGAAATTTTTCCTTAAAAAAAGGGACAATAATAAAAATATATGATAAATAATATTATTATTCACACTGAAGAGCCAGAGCCATTTTTAAGAACGTGGGTGGAGTTGGAGCTGTAACCTAAAAAAAAAAAACAGCAGCCCCAACTTTTGCCACCATTCACTATTTTATCTTATTCATTTTGTTTAATTTTTATTGTAATTCATTACTTCTCACCAGGGCTGGGGAGCTGATGAAATTTGCTTCAGCTCTGGCTCCAGAGCCATTGATTTGAGTGGCTCTGGCTCCACCTTTGGTTTAAAGATTTTTCTAATTCCTATACAGTTGTATTTAAGTATTACCACCAGCCAGGAACATCAGCCCAAATGCAGATCAGCGGCAATGGGATTTAAAACTTCATTCTTATATACTAGTTTTGAGCTGGACACAACCTTGCTCCCACAATACAAAGTCTCATTTTTTTATCATACAACAATCAAATTTATAAAGAAAAATGAACTCTTTAACAAAAGAAATAAATAATTTCAAAATGAGTTTGTTTTAAGAAACAGATATGGCTTCAATTAGATCATCTTTCATTGAGGCTTGTAAATCTGACCAAATTATTTGAAGGATCAAAAATAGGCATTCCACACTCCCTTGTGTTGTTGGCATTGAAGTTACTGTATAAGCAACATTCTGAATTATTTTTGGGTAATATGGAATCGCCTTTAAGGCATTTAGCTTTGATGATATATCTATTTTCTACAAAACAAACAAAGCATGAGATATATCAAGCATAAATTTAGCAATAGGAGATCCTATTTTTTTTTTTTTTTTTTAATCTCACCTCTGGGGGGCTAAGGCCGACGTAACCTGATACACAACGTTTGAAGGTGTGTAAGTCATAGGAAGTTGGGAAAATAGATGAAGGGAGTGTGTTCCAGACTTTACCAGCAGAGTACTTGTAAGATTGAGCATAGCGGTTAAGTCTGGGGTCAGAGAGTTGGAAAGAGAAAGGATGAGACTGTGTAGAAAGATGAGTCGCACAAGTCCTTATCAATAGAGGAGGTATGCGATGAGAGAGAGTTCAGAAGAGCAGTGTCCATTGTAAAAGAGATAGTATAGTGACAAAACAATTCAATAGGCAGAAAGAGACAAGAGAATTAGTGACCAGGAGAGTTGATAAGACGATAAGACCTAGGCTCCACCTTCTAAGGATAGCTGTATGAGTGAAACCACCCCAGATGTGACGCATACTCCATATAGGGGAGAACAACACCCCTATACAGAGCAAGCAACTGGGGTGGAGTGATATACTGAAGGCACCTAAGAACACCTAACCTCTTAGAAGCTTGTTTAGAAAGAGAGATGTGATCTTTCCAAGATCACAAGAAAAAGAAACACCAAGAATATTAAGGACAGATGAAGGTCTGAGTTGAGTGCTTTCGAAGAAGATATCATAGTTGTGTGGAAGATTGTGTCGAGTAGAGAGATGAAGGAATTGAGTTTTGGTGGTATTGAAAACAACCATGTTCTCTCAGAACCAATTTGAAATGCAAGATAGATCAGAGGTCAAGTGCTCCAGGCTACCTTCCTTGCATCTATTAACTGTTGTTGGGAAGGGCGCCTTCAAAATGAAAAGAGTAATGAAGGGTGGAGGCATCAGCATAGGAGTGGACAGGAGATGAAGTAACAGAGGGAAAGTCATTAAGGAAAAGCAGAAAGTGTTGGGGAGATCCTTGAGGAACACCACTATTAATAGATTTAAAGGAAGAGCGATGGCCGTCTACAACAGCTGCTATAGAATGACCAGAAAGGAAATCACAGAGGTCACAGAGAAGGGTAGATTCCAAAAGAGGAAAGTTTGGAAATCAAAGCTTTGTGCCAGACTCTATCGAAAGCTTTCAATGTGTCTAGCACAACAGCAAAAGTTTCACCAAAGTGCCAAAAGCACAGAGGACCAAGAGTCAGAGAGAAGGAAAAGGAGATCACCAGTAGAGAGTTTCTTAAAAAAGCCATACTTGTGATCAGAGATAAGATTAGAAGGATTGAGATGTTTCCATATCTTCCTGTTAAGGAGAGATTCAAAAAATTTAGAAAGATGGAGGTTAAAGAAATTGGACAGTAGTTAGAGTGTAGAGAGAAGTCCCCCTTCTTTGGCACAGGCTGAATGAGCGCACGTTTCCAAACAAGAAGGGAAGTAGAAAGACAGATGAAATAGTTTACCAAGGCAGGGTGCAAGCTCAGAAGCACAAGTTTTGAGAATGACAGGAGAGATACCATCAGGACCGTATGCCTTCTTAGTTTTAAGCTCAGAGGGAGCAGAAATGGTCTTTAGAAGAAATTACAATTTTAGGCATAAATGAGTTGGAGGAGGTTGAAGGAGTAGGAACAGCTCTGGAACCATCTAAGGTTAAATTAGAAGCAAAAATTTGAGTGAAGAGTTCAGCTTAACACGTTCACTGCCAGCCCAAAATCCGAATATTTCACCCCAGAATTACTTTTTTTACAAATTTGGATTCAGTTCAGTCTAAAAACATGTTACGTAGCAGAATTTGTGTTATTGCTTTAATAGTTGCTGAAAAAATTGAGGTTCTCTCTCTCAATTTTTTGGTTTTATTCTCTGAGAGGACATGTCGCCGACATATTGGGGACGCAAATAAAATATTCCGTATTTTGTTATCGGTAATTATCACTATAGTTTTGAATTTTATATCTATTCGAGTGTACCTAGATGCCAAAGTGTGATATAAAATGCAAATAATAGGTGAAACCTCCAAGGTAGCCCAAGTAAACAAAATGTTATATTAGGAGGCCATGTCACCAACATATTGGTGACACATTTTTTTTTTTTTTTATAGTCATTTAGATAATTATTACAGTTTTTCCTTTTCTTTTCAGATTATTTGTATAAAGATACACATTATTGCATAAAAATATGTCTAGAAAAGTAATGACTCCCAGGAAAATAATTCGGGAGCTAGACCAAGTATCTGATAGTGAATCAGATTTTTCAGATGATGATTCCGTAGAAGATCCTGATTATGTAGCAGAATTTTCAGGTTTCAGCGATGATGAAATTGATGCTAGGATGAATGAAATTGTGAACCGACTTACATTAGAAGAAAACGAAGAGAGAGAGAGAATGAAGAAAAAATTGATATAGAAGATGAAGATATTGATAGAGCAGATGAAGTTCCAGTGTGGACAGATTATGAAAATAGACAAAAGGTATTTGATTTTACAGGTAAGAGTGGATTACAAATAATTATTCCACAAAATATAACACCAATTGAAGTGTTTAGATTGTTTATAAATGATGAGGTTTTAGACCTACTGGTAGAGCAAACAAATATATTTGCACAGCAACAAATTGCAATTAGATCCAGTGAGGGATCGAAAAAACCTATAAAACAACATTCTAGAATAAAAGCATGGAAAGAAGAGGGTATTGACAAAAAAACTATTGAAATGTTTCTAGAAATAAATTTATGGATGGGGTTGAATAGAAGAGGTAGCATTGACAAGTATTGGAGTAAGTCTCCTTTGTTTGAAAGCCCTCTCACAGAAAAACTAATGTCGAGAAACCAGTTCCAACTTATACTAAATTTGTTTCATTTTGCTGACAATAATGGCATTGAGAAAGGAAATCGAATAGGTAAAATTGCGCCACTTATTGATTTACTTGTAAAAAATTTTGAGTCAGTATACTGTCCTCCAAAAGATGTTGTCATAGATGAAACATTAGTGCCATGGAGAGGAAGATTAATTTTTAGACAATACATACCACAAAAGGCTCACAAATATGGAATTAAATTGTTCAAACTTTGTACAACTGAGAGATACACACATAACTTTAGTGTGTATTCAGGGAAACCAGAAGGAAAAGTAAGAGAATATGGCTTGGCAAAGAAAGTGTGTGAAAAACTGATGCACAATTTACTGAATGAAGGAAGAACGTTGTATGTGGACAACTTCTACACAAGCTATGAGCTAGCCGTGTCTTTGTTGAAACAAAAAACTCATTTAGTGGGAACAGTTCGGTCATCAAAGAGGAACATGCCTAAAGATGAAGCACTGGCAAAATTAAAAAGAGGAGAGATGAAAGCAGAGGAAGATACAAATGCGATAGTTTACCTAAAATGGAAAGAGACAAGGGATGTAAGGATAATTTCATCAAAGCACAAGCCAGAAATGGTACCGGTAAGAAGCAAGAAAAGGGGATTGGAGGATGTAGGAATAGACCAATCAGGATGTTCAGGAGAGTCTCAGCCGTTGAAAAGAAGACGAACTGGAGAACATGTTGTAAAACCTGAGGCAGTAATTGATTACAACAAGGGGAAAACAGGAATTGATCTTTCAGATCAAATGGCTTCATACGCCACAACCCTCAGAAAAGGGGTAAAGTGGTACAGGAAGCTCGGGTTAGAATTATTACTAGGACTATCTACAGTCAATGCCCACTATATATACCAATATGTAACTAAAAAGAAGTTGGGCATACAACAGTTCAGAATAAAGGTAACAGAATCGCTTCTAAAATGTGAACAAACACAGAGATATAAAAGTCCAAAACAGAAGTAAACTCATATGTTGAAAACACAGAAAAATGCT
>SEYY01006071.1:0-2500 GCA_009176605.1 Armadillidium nasatum | reverse complement strand
TAAATAATTAAAAATAGTAATTAAGTAAATATATATTAAGTAAGTTATTTAAATTAAAAAAATTTAAAGAGAACAAACATTTTTTATTTTTTATATAATCAATTTCTATAATTTAGAATTTATTACTGTTATACTAATAAAATAAATATTTAAAACTATATTTACTTTAGGAGTCTAAATCCTATAAAAACTGTTTATACACTTTCACTATTTTATCTAATGTAAATACTTCATATATTTTAATTTTTCTTTTATATTGGAGAATTCTCCTTTACAAGGTTTTATAAAGTTGGTTTATTTTTTGTAACAATATGGCACTATAGTTTGGAACACCAAGGTGCCTGCTTTAAAAAATAAACACTTTTTCAAAATATACATCAACGCGTTAGACGTTTTATAAAATGTAAGTTGTATAAAAACTTTATATGCTTTCACTAATTTATCTGTGTATATATTTTATCTTATTTATCTAGTGTATTATTTTATCTATATTTTAAGTTTTCATTGATTGGAGTTTGTAGAGTCGGTGGTTTGTTTTTTGTATCGATATGTAGCATTTTGTTGTTCAACAAACTGCTGGCTAACACGCTCTCACTTTTTAAAAATATCATGGTCAAGTCAACACGTTTTAAAAATGTAAAGGCTTAGCTTGTTTATTACAAGTCTTCAAAATCAAGGTTTGAGGTATGAGTTATATATTTCTTTTTTTTCAAAAATCTTTCCATCTATCATTTTCATTGCCTTCTACTCAAATATATAACTCGTAACGTTCTTAATTATATGGGATTCGTATATGAAAGAACTACAAAGGCAACAAAACCTTTGAATAAATTCATAGTAAGTCTTATCATTTTTTTTAATTGTTAACTAATCATGACCCTTCTCTTTCAGGTCTTTAAATAAAAGCTCAAACTCAGAGTTATTATATACATTCAAAAGGTTTTGCAAAATTAATTTATATTCAAATATTTCAACGATCCGGTTAAAATCTTAAGACTTACTATTGAACTGTTTTGTTGCAAGTTCTTGGTTCTCTTGTCTCTGTTGCATCAGTTTATTGAAATCGATCAAATTTCGGTGTATCCTAATCATAAATTAGGCCGTTACTTAGGCTTTATTGTAATTGTTACGGAGTTCGTTTTGAAATTGTGTTTTTTTGGTTTTTAATAGGTTCAGTAGGCCTAAGTAAGCCTTATAAGTCTTATGGTATTTGTATTTAAAAGCTTAAGCCTACCGCATGTGTTTTGTTATTGTTAGGCCACAGGCTGAATGGTTTTCTTAGTTGTGAGATGGCTAATATAAGTTACTATAGCCAATTGAGTGCAATATAAGGAAAAAGAGACAGTTATAAGCCACTAGGGCCTAACAAGACATTTAGGGCCTAACAAGACTAATCCCAGAAAAATGTTGCAAATGAAGCCATTTGCTATGATTTGCTCATGCTAAAAAATTGGTGAAAACTATTTTAAGGGCCTGATTTACTGCTCTCAAGTAAATACTCAAAATTTTCAAATCATTTTATTTATATGGGACTGATAGGTCTAACCTTAAACATCAATTTTCAAATTTCAAGCATTTAGGCCATATAGGCCAGTTACAAATTTCAAACTTCATTCAATTTATGGCTATATAGGCCATTTGCAAATTTCAAAACTTCATTCAATGTATGGCTGGAAAAGCCAATTACAAATTTTCAAATTACAATCAAATTTCAACTCAAACTTCAAATTTAAAAGTGATTCAAATTTTTACTTTTTTTTTGGCTAAAGAGCCTTCAAATTTTCAAATTTCAAAGTTTTAAATAAATTTCAATTGCTTAGTTTATTGAGCCAGCATTATATATTCAAATTTACGTTGCACTTGGACCAAGTAGGTTATCAACATTTTCAAAGTGTTTAATTTGCTGGAAAAAGCCCAGTTTTCAAATTTCATAAAATTTTAGCGATATAGGCAATATATCATTTCAATTTAAGATAATATTTTTTTTTGTTTTTTTTTTTTTGCTTTTTTTTTTGGTCATAAGACCATTGTTCTAAACAAAATATCTAATTCAGATGTACAGAATCTTTTAGATAAAGTTGCGAAAAAGGATAAGCCTTTATTGAAGAGCAGGGCATCTCTCAGAGCTCAAGTAGATTGTTATATTTCTCAGTTGGAGAGTGGTGTTAATACTGAAGAAAGAGATTCTGGATATATAGAAAGTATAAAAGCTGAAATAGAGTCCTTGTTAAAGGAAATAAAATCAAGGGATGAAGCTATTTTAAAAATCTACCAAGATAATGATGTAGATACCATTGTCCCAGAATTTTAAGGCGTGAACTATCTTCTGTAGTTCAATATCAATGTACGATCAAGTTAAAATTAAATAAAATTGGTAGTTCTAAGGTTGCGTCAGGTAACTATTCTCAAAATATTTCGAGTACTTGTACTTATTTAGGAGAATCTATACTCAAAACTTTAGATTGTGGGTTTTTTGAAGGTAATGAATTGGATAAATTTG
>SEYY01006069.1:5000-19145 GCA_009176605.1 Armadillidium nasatum | reverse complement strand
TAATAATAATAATAAATATAATAATAATATATAATAATAATAAAAAAAAATAGAAAAAAAAAAAAAAAAAATTATATATATATATATATATATATATTATATATATATATATATATATATATTATATATATATATATACTATATATATATAATAAAGGTTAAAGCCAACACCAAGGGTCTCCACATATTATTATTACAGTGTGAACGTTTCAAACCTTAACTCGGTCCGTCCTCAGCACAATCTAAGTTCTAAAAATTTTTCTAATTTAAAATATAAACCAAATAATTTCATTAACTATATATAAAAATACTAAAATAATAATAATAACAATTACAATAAAATAATAAAAAAAAAAAAAAAAAATATAAGAATTATATTGATATTAAAATAACAAACAAAAACCAAGACTAAAGTCGAAATTTTGCATCACCAAGAAATATTAAAAAGGCTGGACTATTTAGGAAAAAGGACTTCATCACTGTGTGAAAAGAACAGTAGAAGAAGCTTAATCATTTAAGGATGGGAAATGAGTTTTATATATAAAGACTCCAATATCCTACGATCAAGAAGAGAAGACGAATGTCGGAGTATAGAGAAATCGGAAGAAGAAAAAGGATGGGTATCTCCATGGTCTCTTATGGCAGAGTGTTCCGGAGAAGAAAGAGGAAGGTCAGTTCTGAAGGAAACTCCCCTATGTTTATCAATCCTCACTTTTAATTGTAGACCAGTTTGGCCTACATAAGCCGCATTACAGCTGGCACACTTAAATAAGTATATTAATGAGGATCTGAGAAACATTGGGATTGATTCCTTATGTCTGAAGAAAGTGTGAATTGAGAGAGAGTTAGAATTTATAAGAATAAACTGGCACTGGGGGAATGTAGCCTCAAGTACAGTAAGAATATTTTTGTTAAGTTGTGATGTAAGGGATCCTATAAAAGGAAGTTTTAGATATATTTTTTGTTTAGGAACAGTAGGAAAACGATGAGCAGGTCTGAAGATATTAACGAGGAACTCGTTAATACTTTTTTCCACTTGGAACTTAGGGAATAGATTAAAATGGAAAAGAATTTTAATAAATTCCATCTCTTTATGGAATAAATGCCAGTCAGAGCAAATTTTAAATGCTCTATAGATTCTAGATCTTAGACCTGATAGAATAAACTTAAGAGGTATGTTGCTGAAATAGTTTGTAGCAAGAAGGGTAGAAGTAGGTTTTCTATAAACAGATGTTTTAAATATGTTGTTAATATGAGTAACATATACATCAAGAAAGGATATGGAATTATTAACTTCTTGTTCCATGGTGAATCTCATGCTGTTGTGTCTCTCATTCATATAATGTAGAAACAAATTGGCATGATCTTTCTCCTTGAAAACTACGAAGCAATCATCCATATAGCGGCGATAAAGAAGGGGTTTGAATAGAGGGGGGCATTGCCTGATCCATTGTTTTTCATAATAGCAGAGAAAGCTATTTGCAAAAGCAGGACCTAAAGGAGAGCCCATAGCCATACCATCAATTTGGCTATATAGTTCCCCGTCGAAAAGGAAAATAGAATCTTCAACAGACAATTTTAAAAGTTTGGTGAAGGAGGGAAGATCCAT
Organism: Armadillidium nasatum; assembly: GCA_009176605.1. Classification (NCBI taxonomy): domain Eukaryota; kingdom Metazoa; phylum Arthropoda; class Malacostraca; order Isopoda; family Armadillidiidae; genus Armadillidium; species Armadillidium nasatum. Next base: position 17,536 of record SEYY01006069.1, on the reverse strand, counting down.
TCCCATTATGTTTTGATTGTTGTGAAATAATTCATTAGTTATGATGTTGATGGTTTCAGATATAGGAAGATTTGTATATAAAGATTCAATATCAAAACTTGTCATGAAACAAATGTCAAAAGAAGAAGAATTTAGGCAATTGATAAAGTCGAAGGTGTCTGACAAGGTATACTCGTTTTTAGTTAGAGGATCTAAGATAGGAACAAAAAATTTGGCAAGATTGTAGTTTGGAGAGTTAATAGCAGAAAGGATAGGTCGTAGTGGAATATTAGGTTTGTGTATTTTAGGAAGGCCGTATAGAACACCTGGAACAGACCCAGAAGTAAAGAGGTTATTGTAATTTTCAGTTAAAATATTCCTTGAAGATATCCTTGATCGTAGGATATTGGAGTCTTTATATATAAAAACTCATTCCCCATCCTTAAAACTGATCAAGCTTCTTCTACTGTTCTTTTCACACAGTGATGAAGTCCTTTTTCCTAAATAGTCCAGCCTTTTTAATATTTCTTGGTGATGCAAAATTTTGACTTTAGTCTTGGTTTTTGTTTGTTATTTTAATATCAATATAATTCTTATATTTTTTTTTTTTTTTTTTTATTATTTTATTGTAATTGTTATTATTATTATTTTAGTATTTTTATATATAGTTAATGAAATTATTTGGTTTATATTTTAAATTAGAAAATTTTTAGAACTTAGATTGTGCTGAGGACGGACCGAGTTAAGGTTTGAAACGTTCACACTGTAATAAATAATATGTGGAGACCCTTGGTGTTGGCTTTAACCTTTCTGATTAGATTGAAGTTCACAAGGAACGAAGCTATCTCAACTTTATATATATATATATATATATATATATATATATATATATATATATATATATATATATATATATATATATATATATATATATATATATATATATATATATATATATATATATATATATATATATATATATATATATATATATATATATATATATATATATATATATATATATATATATAATATATATATATATATATATATATATATATATATATATATATATATATATATATATATATATATATATATATATATATATATATATATAAATTTAAGATTTAAGATCTCTTTATTCATCCATCTGCATGTGTGGGGCTCTGAAAATCCATCATTTAAAACAGTTTCTCTTCCCATCAAAGGCTTCACAAAATGCAAGAAAACATAACTTAGAGCTATCGCCATCTTACTGGCATAAAGAAAATGTATCATGAAGAATAGTTCTTCGCTCGGTTCTAGAGGCTGGGAACCCTCTAACCAGTTTTTCCCTATTCCCAAGTACAACTGCAGAAATTTTTTTTTCCTGCCGTTGATATGGTGTAGTGTATAAAATATATATATATATATATAATATATATATATATATATATATATATATATATATATATATATATATATATATATATATATATATATATATATATATATATATATATATATGTGAAAAAAATACATTAATATTTTTGCCCGTACTAGAAAATCTTATGCACCCGATCATGTGTGATTACAGATAGGGACATAGAACACCTGAGAGGAGAAGTACGATGAGGCATGATAGATTCTCTCAGGGTGGAAGTAGATTGAAGAAAAGAGGCTAAAAAGATTAGCCTTTTCAAAAAGGAGGGTTAGCTACAGTACAGTTAGAGCGAATAAGAGGCGGAAAGCAAATTTACAAAACTTATTAGATATGATTTTATTTTATTTCACCTCTGGTGGGCAAAAATCAGAGGCCTACTAAAATTTCTACCAGAGTTAGGAGGAAAGTCGCAAACTTGGTCAAATTAAAGGCCAACATAACCTGATACACGTCGTTTGAAGGTGTGTAAGTCATAGGAAGTTGGGAAAATAAATGAAGGGATTGTGTTCCAGACTTTACCAGTAGAGTATATGTAAGATTGAGCATAACTGTTAAGTCTGGGGTCATAGAGTTGGATAGAGAAAGGAGGAGACTGTGTAGATAGACGAGTCCCATCAGTCCTTCTCAATGGAGGAGGAATGCGACGAGAGAGTTCAGAAGAGCAATGTCCATTGTAATAACGATAGTATAGAGAAAGTGACACAACAATTCGACGGGCAGAAAGAGAAATGGTGAGAGCAGGAGAGTTGATAAGACGAAAAGCCTTAGACTCCACCTTTTCAAGGAGAGCTGTATGAGTGGAATCACCCACATGTGTAAGGTGTTCTCCTACAGGGGCGAACAACACCCCTATACAGAGCAAGCAACTGGGATGAAGTGAAGAAATACTGAAGAAGCCTCAGAAACCTAACCTCTTAGAAGCGTGCTTAGAAAGAGAGGTAATGTGAACTTTCCAAGAAAGATCACAAGAAAAAGAAACACGAATAATATTAAAGAGATATGAAGGTCTGAGTTGAGTGTTTTCGAAGAAGATATCATAGTTGGTGGAAGAATGTGTCGAATAGAGAGATGGAGCAATTAAGTTTTTGAGGCATTGAAAATGACCATGCTTTCTCTGCTCCAATTTGAAATGCGATATAGATCAGAGGTTAGTTGTTTTAAGATCACCCTCCTTGCGTCAATTAACTGTTGCTTTTCAAACTGATAAGAGTAATGAAGGGTGGAGAGATCGATGTAGAAGTGGATAGGAGATGAAGTAATAGAGAGAAAGTCATTATTGAAAAGCAGAAAAAGTGTTGGGGATAGGACAGATCCTTCAGGAACACCACTATTAATAGATTTATAGGATGAAAGGATGCCGTCTACAACAGTTGCTACATACCACGACCAGAAAGGAAATCAGAGAGAAGATCACAGAGAGAAGGATAGATTCCGAAAGAGGGAAGTTTGGAAATCAAAGCTTTGTGTCAAACTCTATCGAAAGCATTCGATATGTCCAGTGCGACAACAAAAGATTCATTGAAATGCCGAAGAATGAAAGACCAAGAGTCAGAGAGAAGGAAAAGAAGATCACCAGTAGAGCGTTTTTTACGGAAGCCATATTGGCGATCAGTGATAAGATTATAAGAATTGAAATTCTTCCAAATCTTCCTGTTAAGGATAGATTCGAAAACTTTAGGAAGAACGGAGGTTAAAGAAATGGGACGGTAGTTAGAGGGTTGAGAGGGGTCACTCTTCTTCGGAACAGGCTGAATGAGTGCACATATCCAGCAAGAAGGAAAGGTCGAAGTAGAAAGACATAGACGAAATAGTTTACCAAGGCATGGTGCAAGTGAGAACAGAAATGAAGCCTTTAGGAAAAAATTACAAATTTAGGCATAAATAAGTTCTATAGAAACAGCTCCAGAATTGTCTAAGGTTGAATTAGAGGTAAAGTGGAAATTTAAAAAAAGAGACCGCGAATGTTGAGTTTAATGAAAAAGGAAGACCGTGCACCAGGGAAAGTCGGCATAAAGGTCTTGGTGGCAACCAATCAATCACCGGAGGCCAACAACTCCCAAGTGGTGATGGGAGAAGGGTAGGTGAGGGGCATTCTTTGGATGCCGTCCCTCGAAGCAACTCCTTGGCAGTTTTATGTTTCGCCATTTTGAAGATGTATTTTAAACGTAATGTACGAGTAAGCGCTTGTAAATTTGCTAGAACATGAGAAGGGATTCGGAGGAAGGAGAAGTGGGAGCATAGGCACTCCAATGTGAGACGAGGATATACTAGAGACCCTCTGAGGAGGTGAAACGCGAAAAGGAACGAATCAAAGGGCAACGAAGTGAAAAGAAATAGTCTAGCTCACCCTATCACCCCGCGGTTAAATCCAATGGGGGATACTTTCATCGCTTCAAACGGCGCTACGTCCTCCCCCTAAGAGGCCAGAAATTTTTATCTGTAATAGTAAAAACAAAGTTTTTTGAAGTTTAAGGTTACCGAAAATGAAAAGATTCGAATCCGAATCCGAATCCAGATAAATTCTGAATTTCTCGAATCCGAATCCGAAGCCTGGTGGAAAACGTACACCTGAACGCAGATAAATACACAAAAAAATTTAAACACATTAACAGACAAATACCCACACTCACACACATACACACAGACACATATATATATATATATATATATATATATATATATATATATATATATATATATATATATATATATATATATATATATATATATATATATATATATATATATATATATATATATATATATATATATATATATGAGTAGGCTTGATTAATGAAATTTTTATAAATGGTAAAAATTGATTACAATAAAATAAGATTTATCACAAACATTGGAAAGACAACACTGAAGAGGGTTGTCCTGTAACGATGGTAACTGAGAAGATAAAACTAGTTCTCTCTCTGTTTTTTGGAGTTTCATTTATTACGTGATAAAATTGAAATTAAAACAATAACATTACACGAGGCCTTCAAATTATTTTAATTAATAAAAAAAGTGGAAGAAAGACAATTGAAAGGAAAAAAGTTATCACACAAGGAAAAAAAGGAAGCAACTGAAAAGGAGTGTCCCAAAGAAATCATAGCCCAGAGTAAAGAAAAATAGTCCTTTTAATTTTACATCGCTTGAAATTAACTGTCTTACAAGTGATTTTAGTGATTTTGATGTAATTTCAAAATCAAAATCAGCTAGAATTTTGATTTTAAAATTGTGATTTTGATTTTGAAAATCAATATCGTGCCCATCTCTGTATATATATGTATATATATATATATATATATATATATATATATATATATATATATATATATATATATATATATATATATATATATATATATATATATATATATATATATATATATATATATATATATATATATATATATATATATATATATATATATATATATATATATATATATATATATATATATATATATATATATATATATATATATTATTTCTCCTTTGGTGGGCAAAGGCCAGAGGCCTACCAATGTTCCACCAGAGTTGAGAGGAAAGTCGGAAACATGGTCGAATTAAAGGCCGACAAGACTTGATACACGGCGTTTAAAGGTGCCTAAGTCGTAGGAAGTTGGGAAAATAGATCAAGGAAGTGTGTTCCAGACTTTACCAGTGAAGTACATGTAAGATTGAGCATAGCGGTTAAGTCTGGGGTCAGAGAGTTGGACAGAGAAAGGATGGGACTGTGTAGAAAGAGGAGTCGCACGAACCCTTCTTAATGGAGGAGGTATGCGACGAGAGAGTTCAGAAGAGCAGTGTCCATTGTAATAGCAAAAGTAAAAAGATAGTGACGCAACATTTCGACGGGCAGAAAGAGATTGTAAAGAATTAGTGAGAGCAGGAGAATTGATAAGGCGAAAAGCTCTAGACTCCACCTTTTCCAGGAGAGCTGTGTGTGTGGAAGCACCCCAGATATGCGAAGAATATTCCATACAGGGGCGAAATACACCCCTATACAGAGCAAGCAACTGGGGTGGTGTGAAGAAATATTGAAGGCGTCTCAGAACACCCAACCTCTTAGAAGCTTGTATAGAAAGAGAGGTAATGTGATCTTTCCAAGAAAGATCACGAGAAAAAGAAACACCGAGAATATTAAGGAGAGATGAAGGTTTGAGTTGCGTGTTTTCGAAGAAGATATCGTAGTCGTGTGGAAGATTGTGTCGAGTAGAGAGATGGAGGAATTGAGTTTTTGAGGCATTGAAAACGACCATGTTTTCTTTGCCCCAATTTGAAATGAGAGATAGATCAGAGGTTAGTTGCTCCAAGGCCACCCTCCTTGCCGCCTCTATTAATTGTTGCAGGGAAGGGCGTCTTTCAAAATGAAAAGAGTAATGAAGGGTGGAGTCATCAGCATAGGAGTGGATAGGAGATGAAGTAATAGAGAGAAGGTCATTAATGAAAAGCAGAAAAAGTGTTGGGGATAGGACAGAACCTTGAGGAACACCACTATTAATAGATTTAAAGGATGAACGGTGGCCGTCTACAACAGCTGCTATAGAACGACCAGAAAGGAAATCAAAGAGAAGGTCACAGAGAGAAGGATAGATTCCGAAAGAGAGAAGTTTGGAAATCAAAGCTTTGTGCCAGACTCTATCTAAAGCTTTCGATATGTCCAGCGCCACAGCAAAAGATTCACCGAAATGCCGAATAGTGGAGGACCAAGAGTCAGAGAGAAGAGAAAGAAGATCACCAGTAGAGCGTTTCTTTCGAAAGCCATACTGGCGATCTGAGATAAGATTAGAAGAATTGAGATGTTTCCAAATCTTCCTGTTAAGGATAGATTCGAAAACTTTAGAAAGAACGGAGGTTAAAGAAATAGGACTATAGTTAGAAGGCTGAGAGGGGTCCCCCTTCTTCGGCACAGGCTGAATGAGCGCACGTTTCCAGCAAGAAGGGAAGGTTGAAGTAGAAAGACATAGACGAAATAGTTTACCAAGGCAGGGTGCAAGCTCGGAAGCACAAGTTTTGAGAACTAGAGGAGGGATACCGTCAGGACCGTAAGCATTCTTAGTATTAAGCTCAGAGAGAGCAGATAGTATATATATATATATATATATATATATATATATATATATATATATATATATATATATATATATATATATAATATATATATATATATATATATATATATATATATATATATATATATATATATATATATATATATATATATATATATATATATATATATATATATATATATATATATATATATATATATATATATATATATATATATATATATATATATATATATATATATATATATATATATATATATATATATATATATATATTGGATAAGAACTCACCCTGTATATAACTCCAGAAACTCATGCAACTTATATTTCATCCGTGAATCGTGCAAAATCTATCCTTCGTAACACTAAAAACTCTTTTATCCATAGAAAATGCAATAATCTTTCTGGTTCTTCTTCTTCACGCTCTTTCTGGCAGTTTGCAAAAAATATCAATTCTAACTATGCTTCTTCTTCTTTTCCTCCTTTAGCATCTTTTGCCTTCTTCTAGCTAAACTCTTCGCTCAAACTTTTGCCTCTAATTCAACATTAGACAATTTTTTTCGGAGCTGTTCCAACTCTTTCAAACCCTTCCAACTTATTTATGCCTAAAATTATAATTTCTTCTAAAGACGTCATTTATGCTCTCTCTGAGCTTAACACTAAGAAGGCGTATGGTCACGATGGTATTTCTCCTGTGATTTTCAAAACTTATGTTTTCGATCTTGCACCCTGTTTTGGTAAAATATTTCGTTTTTGTCTTTTCACTTCAACCATCCCTTCTTGTTGGAAACGTGCGCTATTTCAGCTTGTGCCGAAGAAAGGGGACCCCTCTCAACCCTGCAACTATCTTCCCATTTTTGTATCCTCCGTTCTTTCTAATGTTTTCGAATCAATTCTTAACAGGAAGATTTGGAAACATCTCAATTCTTCTAATCTTATCTCTGATAGCCAGTATGTCTTTCGAAAGAAGCACTCTACTGGTGATCTTCTTTCCCTTCTCTCTGACTCTTGTTCTTCCACTCTTCGGCATTCCTGTGAATCTTTTGCTGTGGCTCTGGACATATCGAAAGCCTTCGATAGAGTTTGGCACAAAGCTTTGATTTCTAAACTTCATTCTTTCGGTATCTATCCTTCTCTCTATGACATTCCCTCTAATTTCTTTTCCAGTCGTTGTATAGCATCTGTTGTAGATGGCCACCGTTCATCCTTTAAATCTATCAATAGTGGTATTCCTCAAGGCTCTGTCCTATCCCTAACACTTTTTCTGTTTTTCATGAATGACCTTCTATCTGTTACTTCATCTCCTATCCACTCCTATATCAATGACTTTTCCCTGCATTATTCCTTTCAATTTGAAAGGCGCCCCTCCCAACAACAATTAATAGATGCAAGGAGTGTAACCTAGGAGTAACTGACCTTTAATCTTTCTCGTATTTCAAATTGGGGCAGAGAAAACATGGTTGTTTTCAATGCGTCAAAAACTCAATTTCTCCATCTATCCACTCGATACAACCTTCCACACAACTATGATATTTTCTTCGAAAACACATAACACAAGGGGTGTTGTTCGGCCTTGTATGGAGTATGCATCACACATCTGAGGTGGTTCCACTCATAAAGCTCTGTTTGAAAAGGTGGAGTCTAGGGCTTTTCTTCTTATCACCTCTTCTGTTTTCACTAATTCTCTCCACTCTCTTTCTGTCCGTATAATTGTTGAGTCACACTTTCTATACTATCGGTATTACAATCAACACTGCTATTGCTAACTCTCCCGTTGCATACCTCCATTGATAAGGACTAGTGCGACACGTTTTTCTACTCATTCTCATTCCTTCTATGTCCAATTTTCCGTCGACAGACTTAACCGCAATGTTCAATCTTACATGTACTCTGTTGGTAAAGTCTGGAATACACTCCCTTCATTTTTTTCCCAACTTCCTATGCTTTACACTCCTTTAAACGCCGTGTATCGGGGCATGTCGGCCTTTTAAATTGATCCGATTTCTGGATTGCTTCCGAACTCTGGTAGTAATTTGGTAGGCCACTGGCCTTTGCCCACCAGAGGTAATATATATATATATATATATATATATATATATATATATATATATATATATATATATATATATATATATATATATATATATATATATATATATATATATATATATATATATATATATATATATATATATATATATATATATATATATATATATATATATATATATATATATATATATATATATATATATATATATATATATATATATATATATATATATATATATATATATATATATATATTTCTTCAGTATTTCTTCACACCACCCAAGTTGCTCGCTCTATAAAGGGGTGTTGTTCGCCCTTGTATGGAGTATGCATCACACATCTGGGGTGGTTTCACACATACAGCTATCCTTGAGAATGTCTAGTCTAGGGCTTTTCGACTTATCATCAGTCCTGCTCTCACTAATTCTCTCCAATTCCTTTCTGCCCGTAAAACTGTTGCGTCACTCTCTCTATACTATCGCTATTAGAATGGACACTGCTCTTCTGAACTCTCTCTTCGTATACCTCCTCCAATGAGAAGGGCTCGTGCCACTCGTCTTTTTACACAGTCTCATACTTTCTCAATCCGACTCTCTGACCCCAGACTTAACAGCAATGTTGAATCTTACATGTACTCTACTGGTAAAATCTGGAATACACACCCTTCATCTATTTTCCCAACTTCCCATGACTTTCACACCTTCAAACGTCGTGTATCAGGTCACGTCGGCTTTTAATTTTAATTTGACCTAGTTTCCGTTTTTCCCCGTGACTCTGGTGGCGTTTTTAGGTAGGACACTGACCTTTTCCCACCAGAGGTGAGATAAAAAAAATATATATATACTGGGATATTAAATCGTTAATAGACTCGATGTCAGAAAATATCTTACCGAGAACTTAAATAGCAGCACCAGCAAGTGCCCTCATGTTCAATCATGTCTGCGTTTCACATTTTAATTTGAGACACTAGAGGCGCTTGAAAAATATGGTTGTTAGCATCTTCTTTTTAACAGATTCAAATTTTTAGTCCCATGTGCAAGTGTGCAAGAACTCACATTGAAAACTGCTCGTTCTGTTTTTTGCGACTAAATAATTGCACCAATAGAATCGCAAGTGTGCGCATAGCCTTACGTGGTGAATGACACGCACGTCGGGCAAGCTCAAAATGAGGTACAAGGAGAAATAAAATGTTATAACGTTGCAACATTCATTTTGTTAATTCATAAGAAAGACTATTCCACTTTTCAATTGCGTCGTACAAAAAATTCTTTGCTATGTTGATTTGAAATCTTTTACGAGAAAATTTAAGTAAATTAATAAGTATTAAATCTGCTAAATCATTAAAATTGTATCTAAAGTACTGCTTGTAATAAATGCTGTCAAACTAATTTATTGTTTTGAAAACATTAATTTCTCTCTTAATCTTTTTGTCTCTAAAGAATGTATATATCTTGTTCTCGTAATCAATGTCTTTTGAGGTATGAACTTCAAACTATGTTGCGAATTCTAAATGAGATTTCACTAGCATTTTATAAAGAGCAATTACATTATTATTATTATAATATTTTCATTTTTGTTTCCAAATTTCTGTCAATAAAATCTAGAACTTTATTAGCTTTCATAAGAGCTTTAGCATATTCTTATGAAGATTTTAAATTCTTATTAATCAATACCCTTAAATCAATTTTTAACAATTTTTTTTAACATAGTCATCTATTTCAAAATTATATTAGCAGTCCCTACTCCAAAAATAATAAAGAAGAAGAGCAAGAAGAAGAAGAAGAAGAAGAAGAAGAAGAAGAAGAAGAAGAAGAAGAAGAAGAAGAAGAAGAAATATATTTGAGATGTCAGTTGAGTCTCATAGCATAAGATGTGTTGCTGCTCTTTTGGTCTGTTTAAAATTCTTGTCACGAGAAGTAACTCGAATGTGATCAGATTTCCGCATCCCTTTTCTTGACTCCTTTTAAAGGAAAAAAGAATTTTCAGAATCAAACTGTCAACTTATTCTGTCAATCGGCCTATTAATATATATATATATATATATATATATATATATATATATATATATATATATATATATATATATATATATATATATATATATATATATATATATATATATACCCTATATATATAGTCATATATAAATTTAACATTAGTGATGGCATCCGCATCCGCATCCGCACCAAAATCTACATCCGCATCCGCATCCGCATCCGCATTTTCGAAAAATTCAACATCCGCACCCGCATCCGCATCCGCATGTTAGAAAATATGACATCCGATCCATCACTATATATATATATATATATATATATATATATATATATATATATATATATATATATATATATATATATATATATATATATATATATATATATATATATATATATATATATATATATATATATATATATATATATATATATATATATATATATATATATATATATATATATATATATATATATATATATATATATATATATATATATATATATATATATATATATATATATATATATATATATATATATATATATATATATATATATATATATATATATGCGAATTGTAGATCAAGAGTGAGGGTGAAGAGAGAACTATCGGATTGGTTTAGCATAGGAGTGGGATTGAGACAAGGGTGTGTAATATCTCCATGTTATTTAATCTATTGATGAATGGTTTACTTAGAGAAATGGAAAGAGAAGGGAAGAGTATTACGTTGAGAAATATGGAGGGTGAATGTGAAGTGAATGTTTTACTTTTTGCAGTTGATGCGGCATATGTTGGTGGCAGAATCTGGAGAAAGGATGATGTTGAGGAAATGTGGAGGGAGGAATTGGTTTGTAGAAGTGTGAGAATTGAAACTAGAGGAGGTGAATGAATTCAAATATCTAGTAATGTTGAGTGGAAGGTAAGGGTGGGACGGAAAAAAAAATAAAGAACAAAGTGGTAGAAGGAATGAAAGTATTGGGGGGCCTAAGAAAAGTATGGAAGAAAGGAAAAATTTCGAAAGAAATAAAGATAAGAATGTTTGAATGTATGTTTTTACCTTCTGTATTGTATGTGTGTGAAACATAGATGATAAGTGCTCGGTCGAGAAAAAGTTTCAATGTCTTTGAGATGAAAGATTTGAGAGCGATATATAAATTGAGAAGGATTGATAGGATTAGAAATGAAAGAATAAAGGAGATGTGTAAATGGAAGAAGGGTGTAATTGATAGAGAGGAGGAGGATGTGCTAAAATGGTTTGGACATATGTGAAGAATGAATGAGGACAGAATGGTTGGCAAGGTACTTCGATTCCATGTGGATAGAGGAAGGGATAGGGGAAGGCCATAGTGGAGATGGATGGATGGAGTGAGAGAAATTTTGATGGAAGGAATTTGAGTTTAGAAGAGGGTAGAAGATTTGTAGAGACAGAGAGAGATTAAGGGTGGTGGTGAAAGGGGTTGGAAGGGGTTGGTTGTAAGGGAATTGTGGCGGGCACCACCCCACGAAAGTGGGAAAGGTGATAATAAAATATATAATATATATATATATATATATATATATATATATATATATATATATATATATATATATATATATATATATATATATATATATATATATATATATATATATATATATATATATATATATATATATATATATAGTGATGGCATGATGGCATCCGCATTCGCATCCGCATCCTCATCAAATTAACATCCGCATCCGCATCTGCATCCGCAAATTAGAAAAAATGACATCCGATCCATCACTTATATATATATATATATATATATATATATATATATATATATATATATATATATATATATATATATATATATATATATATATATATATATATATATATATATATATATATATATATATATATATATATATATATATATATATATATATATATTAGGGTTGGCAGAGCTCCGGAATTTTCCGCACTGCACCACACCACACCACACCACACCACACCAGATCATTGTGCGCCCCACCACACC
>SEYY01006068.1:10000-11891 GCA_009176605.1 Armadillidium nasatum | reverse complement strand
GCTATCTCCAGGTTTGTCATATAAATCCGAATTACTGTTAATTTAAGTATTAGAAGAACATTTAAGCCGAGTTAGCCCTCTAAATGTATATACAGTTTTTCAAAAGCTTTTCCAACTCGTAAGCTCACAAATAGAGCATGTGTTATTCTTCCTTTTCTTTGTGGTTATAATTTTGTTGACTGCACACGTCTGTCTCTCAGTTTTTTTTGCACGTTGATATTCGTTATGTAATTTTGAGAAACATTGAATTGATTTTTTTATTTTCAGTTTCAAGATTTGCTTCTTTTCGGACTTAAGAAACCAAGCGCATACGTTTGCATTTCTTTCGGCCTTATTTGCTGTGTCAAATTTCTCCTCTACCTTTATTTTGAGATCTGTTGCGGGGGATTTTCTCACTCAAATAAAATTCTTCAATAAAAATCCGTTTGATTTTCTCATTGTGGAGATATAAAACTTTTTAAACACATCACCTTTTCCTGAGATTATAAACCATTTGAATACTTTTAGTGATATTGAAGTATATAATATAAAATGCAATGTTAAAACAAACAACAAAATCTATATTTCAAGAGCGACAGTGTTTTAATTGATTTTTCTAACCCACTCATTTGTGATATATTTTTTATAACTTAAAATTTATTTCCTTTATGTAATTTTAAAGGTAGAATTAATAAAAAAATAAGTAAAACATATTAAGTGCATTTAAAAAAATTAAAAATCTTGTTATTCAAAAATATTTCAATATTTTTCGATTTTTCTCTTTACTGTCTGTTAATTAATAGTATTTGAATTTCATTTGTAAACGGTACTTGATAATTTTATTATTTTTTTTATAGTTATAACTCAAATAACTGAACCCTTTTCAAGGGAAAAGTCTAAAAAAAATTTAATGAAACAACCATCACCAGCCCAATTTTAATGAAAACTTCTTAAGAGAGCCCAGTTGTAAGCTATAATGTAAGGAAAAATTAAAGTCAACAGAGAATACAGGAAATGGAAGAGAATTCCACAGAACAGACTTTACTGAAATGAAGAGCTTGGAGGGATGGGTGTAAACGTACAATTCATGTGAAAACTTTAAACTTCTGATACATAGTGGAGATCATGAAAGTTATGAAGCAAAAGCGATTAGCTCTCTCGAACTCTCCCTCTTGTAGTACTAATAGTAAGTCGCAAAGAAAAATCGGCACAGGAGTGTGAATGCAAAAAGCTCTTAATGAACAAATTGTTGATCGACTTTTGAAATCGACCTTATCTAGAAGAGTGGAAAACCCCAAATATTAAAGTAGTACTTCATTTCAAGTCTGATGAGAAACCTGTAGTTAACTGTTAGAACTGTTAGGACTGTTAGGACTATTAGTACTATTAGGACTGTTAGGACTGTTAGGACTATTAGTACTTTTGGGACTATTAGGACTGTTAGAACTGTTAGAGTTGATGAGAAATGAGGAAACAATTCCTAAGACTGAACAAAACTCTGATTCTTTGAAATCTTTCTAACAATCATTGAAATATGTGGTTTCTTAAATACAACCACATTACACAACACAACACAAAAAAAAAAAAAAAAAATATATATATATATCTATATATATATATATTAATCCATATATATTTATATATTTTAATATATTATTATATATTATATATTAATATATATATATATATATATATATATATATAATAAATAAGAGCGAATGAAGAGATGCATAATATGCATTATGATGGACTTTGTTTGTATGCTTGATACTTTACATTGCATTCTCTAGGGAAGGACAGGCTTAGCAAGCCACTGCCAGAAATTGAATTTGCTAGTGAAATTTTGGGATCAGTCTTGGAAACTCGTCGGTACAGGAAATGCCGAAGTGTAGACATATGCTGATCCCACTGA
>SEYY01006068.1:0-2500 GCA_009176605.1 Armadillidium nasatum | reverse complement strand
GTTAGGACATAAGAAACCTAACTGTCCTAGGCTATATAGAAGAAAGACATACTTCACTGAACCAAAAAACTAATTTCAAGGTCCATCGACGAAGATTTAGAAAACCCTATTATTAAGATAAAAGTAGACAATATAGACGCTATAGCATATATTGATAGTGGTTCTTGTATAAGTATTATTTCTAAATCTTTCTTTTCTAAACTATCTGAGATGGATCTGAAGAAAAAAGTTATAAAATCTCCCAATTTTCATGTTATAAGTGTAACGGGAGAAAATCTAAATCTAATAGGAAAGACCTACATATATTTACAAATTGGTAAGGTGAACATTATTCACCAAGTGTACATATTAGAAAATCCTACCTTTTCAGGGAATATTTTAATAGGAAGAGATGTAATTAAACGTATTGGCAAAATTTCTTTTGATTTTGGAAACAATTATATTCAAATAAATAGACATAGATTCCCAATATTGAGAACAGAAGAAGGGAAGTCTCATTGTTTTAAAATCACAAAAGAAGAAGATGTCTCTATAAATAAATTAAAAATTGAGAAAAAAATCACCCTTCCTTCTAGATCTTTTATAAAGACATATGGAATCGTAAACAAGAAATGGAAAGGGAAAAATATAGTAATTGAATCTTCATGTAAAGAAGGAATAAAAGTAGGAAATACACTATGTCATGTTAACGAAAAATTACAAGCTCCATTTACAATAGCAAACTTCATGGACCACGATGTAATATTAAATAAAAAAGAATTAATAGGAGACATTTTTTTAGCAGAAGACGAAGAAATTGATATAGCAAATATCGTGAAATCAGAGAATACATTTAATATAGAAGACATAAACTTAGATAATTTGGAGACAAATCAACAATTAGAAATAATAGAAATAATAAAAAATCACCAAAATGCGTTTGCAAAAACATCCGACGATATAGGCCTATGTAAATTAACAGAACACAAAATAAATACAGGAAACGCTAAACCTGTTTGTGTACCTCAATACCGACTTCCTCAAGCTACCAGAGAAACGATGCAGGAGCACATCGATAAAATGTTGAAATTAGACATGATTGAAAGATCAACTAGCAGCTGGAATTGTCCAGTCCTTCTTCTAAAAAAGTCAGATGGAGGAGTAAGATTCGTCTATGATGCGAGAGAACTGAATAAGATAACTGAGGCAGAAGTAATGTCCATGCCGAAAGTAGACGAAATACTTGCATCTTTAAACGGCTCAAGATACTTCACTGTTTTAGATAACGTGAAGGGTTTTAATCAAATCATGATAGCAGAGGAAGATCGACATAAAACTAGTTTTATAGGTCCTAATAATTTAAAGTACCAACATAAAAGAATGCCATTTGGACTCCTTGGAGCACCTAGCACTTTCTGTCGTGTCTTATCCATCTTATTTTCAGAAGTCCTAGGAAAATTTTGTCATATATATATGGATGACCTTATATTGTATAGCTCATCTTTCGAAGATCATCTGAAATATTTAGATCAAATCCTAAATATATATAAGGAATCAAACCTTAAACTCTCGTTAAAAAAGTGTAAATTTGCTAAAGAGTCTGTCAAATATCTAGGACACATAATTTCAAATAAAGGAATTCAGATTGATACATCAAAAATACAAGGTATAAAAGATTACCAAACACCGAAAAATGTAAAAGATGTTAGGAGATTCATAGGCATGATAGGATATTATAGAAAATTTGTTAAAAACTTCTCAGAAATAAGTAGTCCATTAACTAATTTAACAAAGAAGTACACAAAATTTATTTGGACAGAGTTAGAGAATACAGCTTTTGAAAAATTAAAAGACCTACTTTGTACTTCGCCTATTTTAATTCATCCAGATTTTAACAAAACCTTTAAATTACATACAGATGTTAGCGACGTAGCTATTGGTTCTGTTTTGACACAAGAGAAGGATAATATTGATAGACCAGTTGCTTATTTCTCTAGAAAATTGTCTCCACAAGAGCAAAGATATAGCGTTACAGAAAGAGAAGCTCTTGCTATTGTAAAATCAGTAAAACACTTCAACTATTATTTATATGATCATAAATTCATTATATTAACGGATCACCAAGCCGTTAAAATATCTGTTTAAATTTAAAGCTTCTACACCGAGAATAGCTCGTTGGGCTCTGCTACTGACGGAATTTAACTTCGATATAAAATTCAAAGCTGGACGCGAACACGTAGTACCAGATGCTTTAAGCAGAAGTGTTAATCAAATAAGTAACACTAGAGAATTAGATCCTTCCATAGTTTTAAGTGCCGAAAATGTCAGGAAAGAACAGTTAAAAGACATCGAATGGCGAAAGATTATAAATTACTTTGAAAAAATAATGTAGAAGGGATATCTAGAGATATTGATCTAAATAGATTTATAATGGAAAACAACTGTCTACATTTTATAAACGAAAACAAACATCAGAGAGAATTTTACGAAGTGTTAGTAATTCCGAGATCCTTAAAATCAG
>SEYY01006067.1:0-12543 GCA_009176605.1 Armadillidium nasatum | reverse complement strand
AGGTCTTGAATTAACAACATTAATAATATTTGAAATAGTTGTTAACAATTGATAGTAAGTTAAGGTTGCTTTACCTATAGTTTTATATAGACATCCCTTAACCACTCGTATCATTCTTTCCCAAACTGAGCCTACCCAACTACTGTACAAAGGAATCTTATAATGTTTGATGTTGTTCATGCGCATATGCTCAGAGAACATGTCTGAAGACAAGGATTCTAACAATATATCTCCTCCTTGTTTGAAAGTTCTGGCATTATCTGAATACAAACTGGAAGGTATGCCATATATATTGGTGAACCGTTGAAAATGAAAGTAAGAATGACTCAGCAGACATATCTGGAAGAACATCAATGTGAATAGCCCGAATATTAAGGCATGTGTAAATTAATAAATACATTTTTCTGAGTTCTTTATTATCATCCTCTACAAAGATGTGTCCAGTGAAATCAACACCAGTATGCTCATACGGACGCACAAAATTCACCCTATGTGAGGAAGGTTTGTCATTTTGGGATATTTGAAAGGAATGCTATTAAATTTTTTGCAGATGATACATTCAGACAAAACATTTTTCACAGCTTGTCTGGCCTTGGCAATCCAGAAACCATGAGATCTGATAAAATTGATGGTAGCTTGAACACCTAAATGCTGACATCTAGCATGAAAATCTCTAATTATCAATTTAGTGAGGTGGTGGTTCTTGCCAAGAAGAACTGGATTTATCACATCATAGTTATACAGCAAAGTTTTAGCTATTCTCCCTCTAGACCTGAGAATGCCATTATCATCAATAAATAAAGTTGAGTTGGTTAACTATTAATGGAATTTCATCCTTTTTAGGATTCTTTAGGAATGAGATTTCCTTTGAAAAACATTGCTGCTGCATTTGCTTCAACCAATAGAGTTGGGCTCTTCTATCACTATTTTCATCAAGCCCTTTACTCCTACTAATGAACTTGAAGATATTAGAAGTTACCCTATAAAGTTTATGTATACTGGAATAATCCTCTAAGGGTAACAATGATTGTGTAACATCCACAGACAAATGACATTGTAAAGTCTTTTCCTTATTGGCCTCCGACAAACATTTAAGTTTACTAACCGGCCACTGCGACTGATTTTGAAGTATCCAGGATGGACCCTTAAGCCATAATGGCAACTTAGTAAGAAAAGTAGAGGTTGAAACACCTCTGGTAATTAAATCTGCAGGATTTTCAGAAGTATTGATATAAGCGTAGGAAATAGAAACTTTGAACTCTTGTTCTACTTGTTTTTTGATCAAAGAAATTTCCTTGAGTCTGTTGTTTACAAAAACATTTTTATTTTTGGCTCTTCCAGATAATAACCATGAAAGAACAATTTGAGCGTCTACAAAAACTTTTATGTTTTTGAACTGAACATCAGAAAATTCTGATAATATTGACTTAATACATTTAAAAAATAGAAACACAGACAATAATTCTAAAGAGGGCAGAGCCCTTGATTTGAGGGGAGACACTTTGGCCTTTGAAAATATTAAATTTGAACTTTTACCTATGCTATAAACAGCAAAACCATAGCAAGACGTTGATGCATCACAAAATATGAACAAAGAATTTGAAGTTGAAGGTAAAAAAGCACATCTTTCGATTTCAACATTTTTGAGTTCATTTAACTCTGAACAGAGAAGGGACCAAGAGGATAAAACATCTGAAGGGACCTTCTCATCCCAATCTAGACCCAATTGCCATAAATTCCTGATTAACAACCGGCCCTTTAACGTTACAGGCAAAAAAAGATTGAGGGGATCAAAAATCTTTGAAACAGCTGATAACAATAACCTTTTAGTATCTGCTCTTTCATTCACTGAAAAACTTGCCAGTTTTAATTTATCTGAATGGGGATTATAAAGGTAACCCAGCACCTTATCTTCTGCTTCTTGATGCTGTATTATTCTACCATCTTCTTGCATTACACTTCTTAATTGCTCATCATTTGAGTCCCAACTTCTAAGATGGAACCCACCAGCTTCCATTCTTTTGTTACATTCATGATAAAGTTCTTTTAAACATTGAGGGTCATTGCCACTAAAGATCAGGTTGTCAACAAAAAAATTATTTGATAAAATTTGAGTACATTCATCATCTGGGTATGACTGAGCATGATGTTTGATGATGTAGTTGAGAATGAATGGGGAGGAAGTAAAACCAAACACAATTGTTGAATACCGATACGCCTTTAATTGTCCATTATTTTTCCAGAAGAAACAGAAGCGATTGCGATCTTCCATAGATTTTAATTTGATCTGAAGGAAGGCCTGCTTTATGTCAGATAACATAACAAACTGATTTGACCTAAACCTAAATAAATGTCCTAATAAGGAAGTCATTAGATCCAGCCCAGTATATGCTGCTTCATTTATAGATGGGAGTGAATTTACTTTAAGTGAGCAATTGAATACAGGCCTGACTTTCGTAGAAACTTGTTCTTCAGTTTTGATAACAGGCCTGTGAGGAATCCAAATATAGTTCTTATATTCAGAGGGAGACACCCTAAATTCTTCAATAATGCCTTCAGCCAACTGTTGCTCAAACACATCATTATAGGCTTCAATTAAATTTTTTCTTTTTAAATTTTCATGAACCCTGTTAAGTACTGAGAGAGCTATATTATGATTAGAAGGCAGTAAAGATACTTTTTCCTCTATCCAAGGAAGATTAATGTGGTATTTTCCATCTTTGAATTCTATACCTTCTCTGAATTTTTCAATCTGTATCAGATCAAATTCAGATTTATTATTCATATTTTCAATGCCTAATGATTCTATTTTGAACATATTTTCTAAACCCTGTTCTACTTCAGAATCTGTTAAAATGTGACTTAGAGGACTAAAATATGAATGAACAGGATTTAAAACAGAATTAACCAATGTTTGATTTGTTTTTATTTGATTTTCATTTTGTATGTCTGAAGAGTGTTCAGGAAATTTAACTTGATTATGATATAAAAAATTTGTAACATTCCCAAAAGGAATGATATACCCATCCTTCAATTTAAAAGCAGATCCACTCATGCATTTGACTAAATCTAGCATAAGGAAATACTCTATTAAATGAGTGCCTAATAAGGCATCCAATTCAAAAAAAAAATGAGTTGTTGACCTCTTTAAACCCATCATCAGCTAATTTGTAAGATTCTATTCTTTAAATTTTGGATTGCAGTATCCATAAAATTGACCTCATATTTTAATTGAAGATCCTCATCTATCAAAAGAGGTAGTGGAAAGCAAAATTTATCAATGTGCACATCAAGTGAAATTTCTTTTAAAATGCGAGTACTAACACCTAAATAAGTTCTAATATTATAACTTGTACCTTGTTGATTTTCCATACATATGTCAAGTTTATCTAGCACCTTCTTTGAAAGGTAAGTACGTTGTGACCCAGAGTCTAAAAGGCATCGGATGGATGTCGATTTTTGACCTTTACCCACCTTTCAAAGTTATAGTAGGTAATAAATATAATTTATTAATTCCTTGGCTTAAGCACATATGATTTTGTAGTGCTTGGGGCTGCATATTGCATAATGCAGTGATATGATTTTTCCTACTGCAAACCTGGCAATTAAAGGACAGGTTATCATTTAAACCAGGACACTGGTCTGCACAGTGTTTTGAGCTTGAGCATCTACTACACAGTTTGATTTCATTACACCTCTTTACTCTTGAATCGTAAGTTTTATAAACATTACAATTTGTCATGACATGGCCTTGAGAAGAACAAAATTTGCACAATTTAGAAGAGTTTTTTGAAATATAACCAGCGGTATCACCACTACATGTAGAATCACCTTTATGCATATTTACTAACATTGGTTTTAAAATTTTGTAATGATGCAAAGGAATTATTTTTTTCATTTGGTCTTGATGTATCATCAGATCTTTGAGTTTGATCGTTCCTGTATTTGAGTTGATAATTATCTGAAGGGCTGAATTGTTTAAAGTTAGATTTCACTTTTGATTGATATTGATTTTTAAATTGAGGGGCATGCTGAAGTGTTTTAATTTGATTTTGACTACTATTTCTATTCTGATTATTTGAAGTCTTCACTATATTCTTTATGATCTCATTATAATTCTCAAATATCTGATTTAGATCAGGATAATTTGTATCTAACTTACGAGTAATTTCTCTCACTACTACATTAGGCAATTTAGACAAAACTATGTGGCTCAGAATCAATAGCCCTGCAGGCTCCTCTAAAAATTTAAATTTATAACTTTCCAGTTCATACACTAATGTGCGAATTTCATTTAAATAAACTCTAGTAGTATTATATGATGGATCAAAATTAGGTTTTAAACTAATTATTTTTTTAATAGTTTCATCTACTATGAATTTTTCATCTAAGAATTCTTTATTAAGTACTTCTATTGCTTTTTCATAGTTTGATTCATTTACAGAAAGATTCTGTATCAATGAGTATGCATATCCTTTTAACTTATTTTTCAGGCAATGCAATTTAACAGAGTCATTTATGTTCCTCTGTAAATCAAATGCACCCTTAAACTTAGTAATAAATCTTTTATAGGCAAATTTATCCAATTCATTACCTTCAAAAAAACCACAATCTAAGCGTTTTAAGTATAGATTCTCCTAAATAAGTACAAGTACTCGAAATATTTTGAGAATTGCTACCTGACGTAACCTTAGAACTACCAATTTTATTTAATTTTAACTTGATCGTACATTGATATTGAACTACAGAAGATAGTTCTCATCACCGTAAAATTCTGGGACAATGGTATCTACATCATTATCTTGGTAGATTTTTAAAATAGCTTCATCCTTTGATTTTATTTCCTTTAACAAGGACTCTATTTCAGCTTTTATACTTTCTATATATCCAGAATCTCTTTCTTCAGTATTACCATCACTATCCAACTGAGAAATATAACAATCTACTTGAGCTCTGAGAGATGCCCTGCTTTTCAATAAAGGCTTATCCTTTTTCGCAACTTTATCTAAAAGATTCTGTACATCTGAATTGGACATTTTGTTTAGAACAATGGTCTTATGACCAAAAAAAAAAAAATATATCTTAAATTGAAATGATATATAGCCTATATCGCTAAAATTTTATGAAATTTGAAAACTGGGCTTTTTCCAGCCAATTAAACACTTTGAAAATTTTGATAGACCTATTTGGTCTAAGTGCAACGTAAATTTGAATATATAATGCTGGCTTAATAAACTAAGCAATTGAAATTTATTTAAAACTTTGAAATTTGAAAATTTGAAGGCCTTTTTAGCCAAAAAAATAAAAAAAAAAAAAAAATAAAAATTTGAATCACTTTTAAATTTGAGTTGAAATTTGATTGTAATTTGAAAAATTGGCTTTTCAGCCATAAATTGAATGAAGAAATTTTGAAGAAATGGCCTATATAGCCATAAATTGAATGAAGTTTGAAATTTGTAACTGGCCTATATGGCCTAAATGCTTGAAATTTGAAAATTTGATGTTTAAGGTTAGACCTATCAGTCCCATATAAATAAAATGATTTGAAAATTTTGAGTATTTACTTAGAGAACAGTAAATCAGGCCCTTAAAATAGTTTTCACCAATTTTCTAGCATGAGCAAATCATAGCAAATGGCTTCATTTGCAACACTTTTCTGTGATTAGTCTTGTTAGGCCCTAAATGTCTTGTTAGGCCCTAGTGGCTTATAACTGTCTCTTTTTCCTTATATTACACTCAGTTGGCTATAGTAACTTTATATTAGCCAACTCACAACCTAAGAAAACCATTCAGCCTGTAGCCTAGCAATAATAAAACACATGCGGTAGGCTTAAGCTTTTAAATACAAGATATCATAAGACTTATAAGGCTTACTTAGGCCTACTGAACCTATTAAAAACCAAAAAAACACAATTCCAAAACGAACACTGTCAACAATTACAATAAAGCCTAAGTAGCGGCCTAATTTATGATTAGGATACACCGAAATTTGATATAAATTGCAATAAAATCGCTATAAAAGACAAGAGAAACAAGGAACTTGCAAGAAAACCGTTCAATAGTAAGTCTTAAATTTTAACCGGATCGTTGAAATATTTGAATATAAATACAGTTAACCAACTTTTTGAAAGATATAAAAACTCTGGGTTTGAGCTTTTATTTAAAGACCTGAAAGAGAAGGGTCGTGATTAAGTTTACAATTAAAAAAATGGAGAGAAGACTTACTATTGAACTTTTTCAAAAAGTTTTGTTGCCTTTTGAAGTTCCTTCTTATACGAATTCCATATAATTAAGAACATTAACGCAGTTATATTTTTGAGTAGAAGGCAATAGATATGATAGTTAGAAAGATTTGAAAAAAAGAAAATATATAACTCATACCTCAAATTTCTTCGAATTTTGAAGACTTGTAATAAACAAGCGAATGAACTTACATTTTTAACGTCTTGACCTTACCATGAATTTTAAAAAGTGAGAGCGTGTTAGCCAGCCAGTTTGTTGAACAACAAAATGATACATATCGATACAAAAAACAAACCAACGACTCTACAAACTCCAATCAATGAGAACTTAAAATATAGACAAAATAATACACTAGATAAATAAGATAAAATATATACACAGATAAATTAGTGAAAGCATATAAACAGTTTTTATATCCTCCCACTGAAGAGTTGCAATGAGCAGTATCATTGCAATTACTAAAATTAATAAAACACTACAAATAAGATAAATTCCTGTGAAGGAATTCATGACACTTGACAGCAGCATGTCTAAGTGGTCTTTCTCTGATTGACATTGTCTGAGGTTGAGTTTTGAGAGATTTAAGCTGAGAAGGTAAATTTATACCTGAAGTTGAAGGCTGAACATCTGGGACAGCACTATTACCATTATCTTGAACTGAATTTAAAGGTGAGGGATCATTTTGATCTGAAGCCTCATTTTCTTGACTGTCTGCAAACTCTGCATTAGATGAATCATGGCAGATTTGATCGTCAGCTTCACCACTGGTTACAGAATGAGTGATAGACAGCTCTAAAGGGTACAGATGGCAGATTGAATGATGACATGTTTGTCCATCTCCCCTTTTAACCAAAACACTTCTAATCTTATTATCATGACCAACGATAACATCCAAAACTCTGCCCAAAAGCCAGAAGGGTCTTGGCTTATTGGGTGTCTGAATCAAAACGATGTCTCCTACCTTTATTCTGTTGGTCCACTCTGACTGGTAGAGATTTCTACTTGTTTGGCGTAAATTTAATAAATAAGACTCATACCATAATTGCTTAAAGGTTTCTAATACTTTTCCTTGAGTACTTAGAGTTATGGATAGGTCTTGCTGTGAAGGAGGAAGCTGTTTCCATATAGGTAAGGAAACTTCATTGAATATAAGGTTTGAGTTGCCATAAGGCTTTAAAAAGGAGTTTGGAGAAATGATTTCCAATTCATTTTCTGATGACCTATAAGTCAAAGGTCTTGAATTAACAACATTAATAATATTTGAAATAGTTGTTAACAATTGATAGTAAGTTAAGGTTGCTTTACCTATAGTTTTATATAGACATCCCTTAACCACTCGTATCATTCTTTCCCAAACTGAGCCTACCCAACTACTGTACAGAGGAATCTTATAATGTTTGATGTTGTTCATGCGCATATGCTCAGAGAACATGTCTGAAGACAAGGATTCTAACAATATATCTCCTCCTTGTTTGAAAGTTCTGGCATTATCTGAATACAAACTGGAAGGTATGCCATATATATTGGTGAACCGTTGAAATGAAAGTAAGAATGACTGAGCAGACATATCTGGAAGAACATCAATGTGAATAGCCCTAATATTAAGGCATGTGTAAATTAATAAATACATTTTTCTGAGTTCTTTATTATCATCCTCTACAAAGAGGTGTCCAGTGAAGTCAACACCTGTATGCTCAAAAGGACGCACAAAATTCACCCTATGGTGAGGAAGGTTTGTCATTTTGGGATATTTAAAAGGAATGCTATTAAATTTTTTGCAGACGATACATTCAGACAAAACATTTTTCACAGCTTGTCTGGCCTTGGCAATCCAGAAACCATGAGATCTGATAAAATTGATGGTAGCTTGAACACCTAAATGCTGACATCTAGCATGAAAATCTCTAATTATCAATTTAGTGAGGTGGTGGTTCTTGCCAAGAAGAACTGGATTTATCACATCATAGTTATACAGCAAAGTTTTAGCTATTCTCCCTCTAGACCTGAGAATGCCATTATCATCAATAAATAAATTGAGTTGGATTAACTATTAATGGAATTTCATCCTTTTTAGGATTCTTTAGGAATGAGATTTCCTTTGAAAAACATTGCTGCTGCATTTGCTTCAACCAATAGAGTTGGGCTCTTCTATCACTATTTTCAT
Organism: Armadillidium nasatum; assembly: GCA_009176605.1. Lineage (NCBI taxonomy): Eukaryota > Metazoa > Arthropoda > Malacostraca > Isopoda > Armadillidiidae > Armadillidium > Armadillidium nasatum. The sequence continues at coordinate 4,136 of SEYY01006067.1, read as the reverse complement.
CAAGCCCTTTACTCCTACTAATGAACTTGAAGATATTAGAAGTTACCCTATAAAGTTTATGTATACTGGAATAATCCTCTAAGGGTAACAATGATTGTGTAACATCCACAGACAAATGACATTGTAAAGTCTTTTCCTTATTGGCCTCCGACAAACATTTAAGTTTACTAACCGGCCACTGCGACTGATTTTGAAGTATCCAGGATGGACCCTTAAGCCATAATGGCAACTTAGATAAGAAAAGTAGAGGTTGAAACACCTCTGGTAATTAAATCTGCAGGATTTTCAGAAGTATTGATATAAGCGTAGGAAATAGAAACTTTGAACTCTTGTTCTACTTGTTTTTTGATCAAAGAAATTTCCTTGAGTCTGTTGTTTACAAAAACATTTTTATTTTTGGCTCTTCCAGATAATAACCATGAAAGAACAATTTGAGCATCTACAAAAACTTTTATGTTTTTGAACTGAACATCAGAAAATTCTGATAATATTGACTTAATACATTTAAAAAATAGAAACACAGACAATAATTCTAAAGAGGGCAGAGCCCTTGATTTGAGGGGAGCTACTTTGGCCTTTGAAAATATTAAATTTGAACTTTTACCTATGCTATAAACAGCAAAACCATAGCAAGACGTTGATGCATCACAAAATATGAACAAAGAATTTGAAGTTGAAGGTAAAAAGCACATCTTTCGATTTCAACATTTTTGAGTTCATTTAACTCTGAACAGAGAAGGGACCAAGAGGATAAAACATCTGAAGGGACCTTCTCATCCCAATCTAGACCCAATTGCCATAAATTCCTGATTAACAACCGGCCCTTTAACGTTACAGGCAAAAAAAGATTGAGGGGATCAAAAATCTTTGAAACAGCTGATAACAATAACCTTTTAGTATCTGCTCTTTCATTCACTGAAAAACTTGCCAGTTTTAATTTATCTGAATGAGGATTATAAAGGTAACCCAGCACCTTATCTTCTGCTTCTTGATGCTGTATTATTCTACCATCTTCTTGCATTACACTTCTTAATTGCTCATCATTTGAGTCCCAACTTCTAAGATGGAACCCACCAGCTTCCATTCTTTTGTTACATTCATGATAAAGTTCTTTTAAACATTGAGGGTCATTGCCACTAAAGATCAGGTTGTCAACAAAAAAATTATTTGATAAAATTTGAGTACATTCATCATCTGGGTATGACTGAGCATGATGTTTGATGATGTAGTTGAGAATGAATGGGGAGGAAGTAAAACCAAACACAATTGTTGAATACCGATACGCCTTTAATTGTCCATTATTTTTCCAGAAGAAACAGAAGCGATTGCGATCTTCCATAGATTTTAATTTGATCTGAAGGAAGGCCTGCTTTATGTCAGATAACATAACAAACTGATTTGACCTAAACCTAAATAAATGTCCTAATAAGGAAGTCATTAGATCCAGCCCAGTATATGCTGCTTCATTTATAGATGGGAGTGAATTTACTTTAAGTGAGCAATTGAATACAGGCCTGACTTTCGTAGAAACTTGTTCTTCAGTTTTGATAACAGGCCTGTGAGGAATCCAAATATAGTTCTTATATTCAGAGGGAGACACCCTAAATTCTTCAATAATGCCTTCAGCCAACTGTTGCTCAAACACATCATTATAGGCTTCAATTAAATTTTTTCTTTTTAAATTTTCATGAACCCTGTTAAGTACTGAGAGAGCTATATTATGATTAGAAGGCAGTAAAGATACTTTTTCCTCTATCCAAGGAAGATTAATGTGGTATTTTCCATCTTTGAATTCTATACCTTCTTCTGAATTTTTCAATCTGTATCAGATCAAATTCAGATTTATTATTCATATTTTCAATGCCTAATGATTCTATTTTGAACATATTTTCTAAACCCTGTTCTACTTCAGAATCTGTTAAAATGTGACTTAGAGGACTAAAATATGAATGAACAGGATTTAAAACAGAATTAACCAATGTTTGATTTTTTTTTTATTTGATTTTCATTTTGTATGTCTGAAGAGTGTTCAGGAAATTTAACTTGATTATGATATAAAAAATTTGTAACATTCCCAAAAGGAATGATATACCCATCCTTCAATTTAAAAGCAGATCCACTCATGCATTTGACTAAATCTAGCATAAGGAAATACTCTATTAAATGAGTGCCTAATAAGGCATCCAATTCAAAAAAATAACATTGACCTCTTTAAACCTCATCATCAGCTAATTTGTAAGATTTATTCTTTAAATTTTGGATTGCAGTATCCATAAAATTGACCTCATATTTTAATTGAAGATCCTCATCTATCAAAAGAGGTAGTGGAAAGCAAAATTTATCAATGTGCACATCAAGTGAAATTTCTTTTAAAATGCGAGTACTAACACCTAAATAAGTTCTAATATTAAAACTTGTACCTTGTTGATTTTCCATACATATGTCAAGTTTATCTAGCACCTTCTTTGAAAGGTAAGTACGTTGTGACCCAGAGTCTAAAAGGCATCGGATGGATGTCGATTTTTGACCTTTACCCACCTTCAAAGTTATAGTAGGTAATAAATATAATTTATTAATTCCTTGGCTTAAGCACATATGATTTTGTAGTGATTGGGGCTGCATATTGCATAATGCAGTGATATGATTTTTCCTACTGCAAACCTGGCAATTAAAGGACAGGTTATCATTTAAACCAGGACACTGGTCTGCAGAGTGTTTTGAGCTTGAGCATCTACTACACAGTTTGATTTCATTACACCTCTTTACTCTTGAATCGTAAGTTTTATAAACATTACAATTTGTCATGACATGGCCTTGAGAAGAACAAAATTTGCACAATTTAGAAGAAGAGTTTTTTGAAATATAACCAGCGGTATCACCACTACATGTAGAATCACCTTTATGCATATTACTAACATTGGTTTTAAAATTTTGTAATGATGCAAAGGAATTATTTTTTTCATATGGTCTTGATGTATCATCAGATCTTTGAGTTTGATCGTTCCTGTATTTGAGTTGATAATTATCTGAAGGGCTGAATTGTTTAAAGTTAGATTTCACTTTTGATTGATATTGATTTTTAAATTGAGGGGCATGCTGAAGTGTTTTAATTTGATTTTGACTACTATTTCTATTCTGATTATTTGAAGTCTTCACTATATTCTTTATGATCTCATTATAATTCTCAAATATCTGATTTAGATCAGGATAATTTGTATCTAACTTACGAGTAATTTCTCTCACTACTACATTAGGCAATTTAGACAAAACTATGTGGCTCAGAATCAATAGCCCTGCAGGCTCCTCTAAAAATTTAAATTTATAACTTTCCAGTTCATACACTAATGTGCGAATTTCATTTAAATAAACTCTAGTAGTATTATATGATGGATCAAAATTAGGTTTTAAACTAATTATTTTTTTTTAATAGTTTCATCTACTATGAATTTTTCATCTAAAAATTCTTTATTAAGTACTTCTATTGCCTTTTCATAGTTTGATTCATTTACAGAAAGATTCTGTATCAATGAGTATGCATATCCTTTCAACTTATTTTTCAGGCAATGCAATTTAACAGAGTCATTTATGTTCCTCTGTAAATCAAATGCACCCTTAAACTTAGTAATAAATCTTTTATAGGCAAATTTATCCAATTCATTACCTTCAAAAAAACCACAATCTAAAGTTTTAAGTATAGATTCTCCTAAATAAGTACAAGTACTCGAAATATTTTGAGAATTGCTACCTGACGTAACCTTAGAACTACCAATTTTATTTAATTTTAACTTGATCGTACATTGATATTGAACTACAGAAGATAGTTCTTCACCGTAAAATTCTGGGACAATGGTATCTACATCATTATCTTGGTAGATTTTTAAAATAGCTTCATCCTTTGATTTTATTTCCTTTAACAAGGACTCTATTTCAGCTTTTATACTTTCTATATATCCAGAATCTCTTTCTTCAGTATTACCATCACTATCCAACTGAGAAATATAACAATCTACTTGAGCCCTGAGAGATGCCCTGCTTTTCAATAAAGGCTTATCCTTTTTCGCAACTTTATCTAAAAGATTCTGTACATCTGAATTGGACATTTTGTTTAGAACAATGGTCTTATGACCAAAAAAAAA
>SEYY01006066.1:47500-53432 GCA_009176605.1 Armadillidium nasatum | reverse complement strand
TTCTTCTTTAAGACCAACAAGTTGTTAAAAGATTTTTATGATTTTCCTCTATGTTTCGCTGGTCTGGCAATCGTGGTCACATACACAGTATATATATATAATATATTATATATAATATATATATATAATATTATATATATATATATATATATATATATATATATATATATATATATATTATTTAAAAATTAAATATTTAAAATGTGGAAAGAAATAATGGAATCAAATTTTCATGATTTTTTCGATTCTTTTGAAAATCTTTTTTCACAACGGAATAGATGGAAGTTTCATGGCTGGAAGAATGTACACAAAGGGGAAGCATCTTAAACCTCAAATTTGGAATCAAAAGAAACATATTAAAGTATTTTGTGATATATATATATATATATATATATATATATATAATATATGTATTATATATATATATATATATATATATATATATATATTATATATATATATAATATATATATATATATATATAGAGCTCTCGCATCCTCCTCCATTGCCTCGTCCTCGTTGCACTAGGGTGCCCTGCTTTCGCACCAATTTTGTGTGGAAGACGGGAATCCCAGGCTAGCCCGTTGTAGGTACTCTTTTTTCCAGCCACCTTATTCTGTGGAACTCTTACATCATCTATTTTTCCTTCGTATTTCTTCCACTCTTCAAGGCCCCTGCCGAACCTGAGCTGGCTTGGGTGTGTTTTTATTTTGCTCTTTGTGTGCCCCCTCCTAAAAAGGGCTCAGCCCGTGACGGGGCGTCATGTAAAGGAAAGGAAAGCGAAAGGTAATAATATATATATTATATATATATAATAGATATATATATATATATATATAAATATATATATAATATTATTTAGAATATATCCTAACCGGTAGGAATTGCGGTTTTTCAGATCTCCTAATGTCCTCTCTGCAGGATTTCTTCGAAGCATCGTTGCAGAAGTATGTTTTCTCATCTTCAACTTCTTCGATCGTAACAACCCTTCGTTTTTGCTTCTTTCACATTTTCCATCCATCTTCTCCTCGGCCTCCTGACCGGTCTTTGTCCCACAAGTTTCCACTCCAATATTCTTCTTGGTCCTTCTCCCTCTTCCATCCTCTTGCCATGTCCGTGCCCTCTCAGCTCATTTATCGATTCGATCTCCAACTCCCGTTTGATCACACCACTCCACTCTCTGCCTTTCAAAATCATTCCTCTAATCACTCTCAATACTCTTATGTCTGCAGCCTCCATTTTATCTTCTGTACTGTTATCAATGCCCAGCATTCAAAGTCATAAATCAATAGAAGTCTCAACATGGTTCTATATATTATCATTTTAACTTCTGTAGGTATTGTTCTCTCTCTCGCTATTGGGTATAAGGCCCCCACATTTTTAAAATCAATCTCTCATTCAACTCCTCCATTTCACCCCCGCCTTCCACCACAACACCCAGATACTTAATTTATCCACTTAGCGCAGTTCCATCCTCTCTATCCTTATATTCATTTCTTCCCTTTATTACCTCAGTCTTCTTTTTCCTTATTTTCACATTTATTCATCTCATTTGGTTGTTCTATCTGTTTATCATATCTTGGAGGCCCACCACTTCTTTCGCAATGAATGCCGCTTCGTCTGCATATAACGTAGTATGTTCATCTTCCACCCTTCTATATATTATTTTCAAGTTGTAATCCACATAGGTTATGAGCTGTAGTGATGAAATAAACTACTCTGCCTTACTCATGCTTTCACCTCAAACCACCTTTCCTCTCTCTTGTCTACTCTAATTCAATTTCTGGAATCTCTATCGTCCTCAAATAGCTTTAAATATATATATAAATACTATATATATATATATATATACTATATATATATATATATATATATATATATATATATATATATATATATATTATATTATTATATATATATTATATATAATACTTAATAATATATTAATAATAATTATTATGATAAATAATAATAAGAATATAATATAATAAATAAATAATAATAATATAATAATAATATAATAATAATAATAATAATAATAATAATAATAATAATAATAATAATAATAATAATAATAATAACAATCAAGAAAGCTACAAAATTACTGAAGTGGTGAAAAAATGCCCAGTGTTTTCCTTAGGGACTTATCCTTCTGGTTCACCACAGTATGTGTGTGTTCTGGAGTTACAACTTTCTCAAAGGAAAAAAAGGAAAAAAAAATTTGAGGCCAAATGTGGTAAAAGATCCAAATTAACGAAGAAGGAAATGCAGAACAAAATGAATGGGAAATGGTAGAAGTGGTAATATTAGCGATTATAATAACAATAATAATAATAATAAAAATGATAATAATAATATTAATAATAATAATAATAATAATAATAATAATAATAATAATAATAATAATAATAATAATAATAATAATAATAATAATAATAATAATAATAGGACTAATTCCAATTAATAATAAAAAGCAAAACAGGGAAAGTTAGTATTGGTTTAGATAATTCTTTTTTATATAGTGCGTAAAAACATCTGAAAATTTTTATATCTATTGGTAGATTCGTTAAAAAGTTTTGCCGACTTATAGGTAACAGCTTGTCTGTTTTTTTTCTAATCTGTAAAATAGAGGATTTATATATAAGTTATTTCGCAGATCTCTTCGAATTTGATTGTTACGGAATCTAGTTATTAAAAATTTGCATTCGTTATTATTTATTAATTTGTGTTGCTCTTCTAGGAGAGAAAGGTTTAGTAAGTGATGAAACCGTAAGATTTTAAGTTTTTTAAATAAGGGTTGTGTATGGTCATAGAGAAGGCTATCATCACTTAGTAAACGAATGAAGCGTTTTTGATTAATAATAACAGGGTAGATAACATAGTTGCTAGCAACTCCTTAGATTGGCTGGCAGTATAACAACTGTGAGTGTACATGTGCGTAGCAAAAATTTAAAAAAATATATTAAATATTATATTTGATAATATACTATATATATATTTATACTATAATTATATTATAAACAATTATCATTCTTATTACTAAATTTTCTATTATCAGGGTAAGAATAATGCAAAAAAATAAGATTCTAATATAATTTTAATTTTATTTCAATATTTCTTTATAAATAATATTTTTTTTAAAATTTTTTTATTAATTTTTATTTTTTTATTTTTTTATTATTTTTTAAATTATTTTATTTATTTTTTATATTATTATTATTATTATTATTATTATTATTATTATTATTATTATTATTATTATTATTATTATTATTAATTAATTATTATTTTTTTTTTTTTTTTTTTTTAAACTCGCGTTTTCATATACTTCTTAGAAAATTTCTTTAATTTAGGTTTGAAATGGAATCGCTTAAAATATTCTTCTTCAATATTTATTTAATACAAAAATAATCAGAGTTTTTAATTATTTTACTTGTTTTATTTAAATTAATAATAATTTAAATAATAATAATATATATATAATATATATATATATATATATATATATATATATATATATATATATATATATATATATATATATATATATATATATATATATATATATATATATATTGCAGTAAGAGAAGCATTTTCTCTGGCAAAAATATCTCTCTCCTACCTTATGTCATTTAGACCTACTTTGGATCCTCACGCTCTTTCGTGAGGTTATTTGACAGACATATGCTCTTTCCTGACCTCCTTTTTGAAAGCTCGACACACCCCGGAGGGGTGTACTCTCCCTTCTCGCTCCCTTAGGGGGGCAGTGGCGTAACAACCAGCAGTCCATTTTTTAGCCTTTATCTTGACACTCTATTTGATCGTTCATCCTCACCGGAGAGATATACTCCCTCCTCCGTAGGGGAAGGTGGCGTAGCCACAAAACCCAATTTTTCAACTCTTTTCCTGGCCCTTTTTTGAGGATTCAAACCCTTTCGGAGAGCTATTTTTAAACCTTTAATATCTTTCTTTCCTCCCTTTTTTGGGTGGTGGTAACGTAGCTCAGCACCCCATTTTTCCATCCTCTTTCTCGATCCATTTTTTTCATTTACCGTTATTCATCATTCTTCCCCAAGATTATTTTATCGGCGTAGCCTCCAAGTTGTAGAGTTCTAGGGGAATGCCAAAGACTTCAGAGTTTTTCACTCTCTTACTTGATAGGTTTTGGTGAGGGGTTTCTGGTGGTCAGAGACCTGACCCTGTTCCTTTCCTGAAAGGTTTCTTGACGTGAATGATGGCAAAACCCCTATTCGTTTTTGAATGCCGAAAGGCAAAAAGCCTTCTCATTTGAATGTTAGAGAAAAGGAACCTTGTTGTTCAAATGCCGGAGGCACTGGACCTTCTTTTCCGAATGCCCGGAAGCTTTTAGAACCCTTATTTGCAATATTAATTCTTCTCCGTACTTATTTCTACGAAAGGTATAGCATAGAAGTAAACAACCATTAATACACTTCTTTAAATAAATTATTTAGTTCAACATAATAATTTCATATCAGTAATGCTCAACATAGATAAAATAATTCCTTTCAACAACAGAATCCAATTTATTTAACTTTCATCCTAATAATATAAGTAAACATTTCAAGATCTAACATGGCAAATAAGTTCTATTATAATAATGTCCTACCTTTCTTAATTAAGAACAACTATAAAGACTTCAAATAATCTTACACTTAACACTTAACAACACAATTAGGCTAAAGCTTAAGTTTGCTAAAGCTTATAGAAATATAATGAAAATAGGTAACGATCGCTCAAGCAAGTTGCCTATACGCAATTTATTTGAGAGATTTTCTTTACACAAGTTCGAAAACCCATCCTAAACAGAAGAAGGTTAAAGAACTACATGAAACTAGCTGAAGTAACACTTCATTTCAAAAGGAAGGTAAAACGTTTCTGTAAATTTCTGCCTTAAAAAAACTCATACACTTGCGTGAATGTCATCTTCAACTCGTTAAGGTTTTTAGACTTGTCCTCAGAAAACAGATACCTGTGGTGTCTTAGCGTATACGGATCAACCTCTAATCCAATCAAAGTTTTTATATAAGAATCTGACTTCTTTTTGTATATGTGCATGTGAGTGTGCGTTTATATATATGCGCTTGTGAATGTATATATATATATATATATATATATATATATATATATATATATATATATATATATATATATATATATATATATATAATATAATATTATGGCCGATGTATGTGTGTGCGTGATTGTGTGCATGTATCTATATGAATGTGTTTGTGCATGGATGTACGTGTATGTGTTGTGTATTTAATTTATGTGCATGCAATATATATATATATATATATATATATATATATATATATATATATATATATATATATATATAATATTATATATATATATATATATATAATATATATATATATGTATATTATATATAATATATATATTGAAGAATGTGTGCTTGAGTAAATATGTATATTTGTATCTGAGTGTATGTGTAGGTGTTTATGTAGTCATTTGTGCGTTGTATGTATATGTATGCATGAATTTTTATGTAAAGAATTTAATAAAAAAAATTGAGAAACTCTGAAAAGTATTGGATAATATAACGAATAATTTTAGTTATATCTTTGTGAACAAACGGGTGTTAGATTAAAATCTATTAATTAATATGGAATAATAATATAATAATAATAATATAATATATAATAATAATAATAATAATAATAATAAAGTGGAAAGAATATAAGGTTGTTTGAAAGGGAATACATAAATTTTGGGCAAAAATAAAATTTTTAAATTTACAAATTGAATAGGGCTCCGTTGTGAGCGGTAGTGATGTGTAATTATATATATATATATATAAATATATATATATATATATATATATATATATATATATATATATATATATATATATATATATATATATATTATATATATATATATATAT
>SEYY01006066.1:32500-42500 GCA_009176605.1 Armadillidium nasatum | reverse complement strand
CGCATCCGCATCCTCATCCGCATCCGCATCCTCACCCGCATCCACACCTCCGAAAATTCAACATCCGCATCCGCACTTCTCCAAAAATCAACATCCGTATCCTCATCCGCATCCGAAAAAGAGAAAATATGACATCCGATACATCACTAATATATATATATATATATATATATATATATATATATATATATATATATATATATATATATATATTATATATATATATATATATATATATATATATATATAGTAAGGGGGCGCTTTCGGCAGATGCCAGATTTAGCTACTTTTCGAAAAATCTGGCAACCTGTCCCTAACGGTCTTTTCTGCATTTGCGTGCAATCCTGCATTCTCAGGGACCTTCCTGACATTTTCTTTGTCGGTTCACGGACCCCTGGACCACCGGATTCGAGCCAAATTCAGCAGGACTGAACCGCAAAGAAAATGGTCAGGAAAGAAAGTGAGGTTGAACGCAGCGATTTTGCAAACTCAGGCAACTTCCTGATACCATTTCTGGGGGGTTCACGGGGCCCCGCAGGGGCCCCTTCCCCAGACTTGAGGCCAATTTCAATGGGTTGAACCCCCAAAATGGTATCAGGAAAGAGCGTGAGGTCAATTTGAGCGGAGTGATTTGCTTTGCAAATCAAAATCCCGTTTGTGGCTTAGGTTGCCAGATTTTTGGAAAAGTAGCTAAATCTGGCATCTGCCGAAAGCGCCCCCCTTACTACCTATACTATATATATATATATATATATATATATATATATATATATATATATATATATATATATATATATATATATATATATATATATATATATATATATATATATATATATATATACATATATACGGGGAAGGGAAGTAGCTCTTCCGAGGCGATGAGATTACCCCCCATTGGGTATACGGGGTGTTAAGGGTACTTCCCATCTCATCCCGGTGCCCAATGGTTCGTTCCATTTCGCGCTCACCTTCTTCTAAATCGGAGTAAACTCTCCTTCTCACACACAAAACATTAATACAGACACCCTTTGAAAAATAAAAAAGGGAAAAACTAAATGATGGCCTCAACTAAAGTAGCCTCGGGGAAATCCCGGGGGGCGGCTTCCAAATATAGCCCTCATCCAGACCCTTCCCCCATCATCACTTGGGAGTTGGTGGCCTCCGGTGATGGGGTTGGTGACACCAGGACACAGCTGCCGGCTTGTCCTGATGCACGGTCTATTTTTTTCATTAATTTCTGCAGCATTCGCGGTCTGCATTCTAATTTTCACTTTGTTGAACATCATCTCTCTTCTTCTATACCTCACCTCTTATTCTTGACCGAAACTCAGATGTTTGAGCGTTCTGATAGCAAACCCTATTCTGTTTCCTCCTACTGTCTCCATCCTCAATTTTCAGCCAATGGCGGATGTTGCGCATACGTGTGGAACGATGTCGTTTGTTCTCGTGTCTTTAATCTGGAGTCTTCCGAATTTTCTATCTTGTGGCTTAGGCTCTCTTGCCATTCTACGACTAAATTCATTTGTTCTGTTTATTTATCTCCTAATTCTATTGACTTTCCTAAATTCTTTGACTATCTAAACTCCAAAACAGAGCGCATTCTCTCTTCTTCTCCTTTTTCGGAAATCATCATATTATGTGATTTCATAATCATGGCTTTCTTCTAGTTCTCATGATACAGCTGGCGAACGTTTCTTCCATTTCGCTATCCAAAACGACCATGAGCAGTTAGTGCAGGTCACTACTCGTATCCCTGATCATCTTGGAGATGAACCCAACATTCTAGACCTTTTTCTAACTTCTAATCCTTCTCCTTATACTGTTAAGCTCTTTCCTTCTCTGGGTTCCTCTGATCACCTTCTTATCTCTGTATCCTCTCCTATCTCTTCAAGTCTTCCTCAAAAAAGACCCCCTTCTGTTGAAAGAAACATTTGTGGCATTTCGGTGCCGCAAGCTGGTCGGACTTGCGGTCGTACTTCTTTGATTTCCCGTGGAATGATTATTGCTTCCGTGGGAGTGGTCCCTCTGAGTGTGCTGAACGCATAACCGAGGTGATTCTCTCTGGCATGGAGGCGTATATTAAATTTTCTTTTCCTTCTGTAAAACCCAACAAACCTTGGTTTAACTCTACTTCTCTTCACGCTATCCACCGCAGGGATGCTGCCTTCAGGGATTACCTTTTTCTTCAAACTCCAGAAATTCAGGCAACTTATACTTCATTCCGGAATTGTGCAAAATCTATACTTCGTAACACCAAAACTCTTTTCTCCGTAAAAAATGCAAAAATCTTTCTGGTTCCTCTTCCTGGCATTTTGCAAAAAATATCAACTCTAACTTTCCTTCTTCCTCTTTCCTTCCTTTAGTATCTTCCGACAGCACAACTGCTGTTTTACCTTCTTCTAAAGCTGAACTCTTCACTCAAACTTTTGCCTCTAATTCTACCTTAGACGATTCCGGAGCTATTCCTCCTCATTCAACTCCCTCCAACCCATTTATGCCTTAAATTAGAATTTCTTCTATAGACGTTATTTCTGCTCTCTCTGAGCTTAATACTAAGAAGACGTATGCTCCTGATGGTATTCCTCATGTGATTCTCAAAACTTGTGCTTCCGAGCTTGCACCCTGCCTTGGCAAACTATTTCGCCTTTGCCTTTCTACTTCGATCTTCCCTTCTTGCTGGAAAAGTGGGCTCATTCAGCCTGTGCCGAAGAAGGGGGATCCCTCTCAACCCTCCAACTACCGTCCCATTTCTTTGACCTCCCTTCTCTCAAAGTTTTCGAATCAATCCTTAAGGAAAATTTGGAAACATCTCAATTCTTCTAATCTTATCTCTGATCGCCAGTATGGCTTTCGTAAGAAACGCTCTACGGGTGATCTTCTTTCCCTTCTCTCTGACTCTTGGTTCCCGCTCTTCAGCATTTCGGTGAATCCTTTGCTGTCGCGCTAGACATATCGAAATCCTTCGAAAGGGTCTGACACAAAGCTTTGATTTCCAAACTCCCCTCTTTTGGTATCTATCCTTCCCTCTGTGATCTTCTCTCTAATTTCCTTTCCGGTCGGTCTATAACTGCTGTTGTAGACGGCCACCGTTCTTTCTTTAAACCTATTAACAGTGGTGTTCCTCAGGGTTCTGTTCTATCCCCAACACTTTTCTACTTTTCATTTATGATCTTCTTTCTATTACCTCATCTCCTATCCACTCCTATGCTGATAACTCCACACTTCATTACTCCTTTCAGTTTGAAAGACATCCATCCCAACAGCAGTTATTAGAATCGAGAAAGGTATCCTTGGAGCAACTAACCTCTGACCTTTCACGTATTTCAAATTGGGGCAGATTAAACATGGTTGTTTTTAATGCCTCAAAAACTCAGTTCCTCCATTTCTACACTCGACACAATCTTCCACTCAACTATGATATCTTCTTCGAAAACACACAACTCAAGCCTTCATCTGTTCTTAATATCCTCGGTGTATATTTTCTCGGGATCTTTCTTGGAAAGATCACATTATTTCTCTCTCTAAACAAGCTTCTAAGAGGTTGGGTGTTCTGAGGCGCCTTCGTAGTTTTTTTACGCCACCCCAGTTGCTTGCTCTGTATAGGGGTGTTGTTCGTCCCTGTATGGAGTATGCATAACACATCTGGGGTGGCTCCACTCATACAGTTCTCCTTGAAAAGGTGGAGTCAAGGGCATTTCGTCTCATCAACTCTCTGCTCTTACTAACTCTCTCTAATCTCTTTCTGCCAGTCGAATTGTTGCGTCACTCTCTCTATACTATCGCTATTACAACGGACATTGCTCTTCTGAACTCTTTCGTCGCATACCTCCTCCATTGAGAGAGCCCGGGTGACACGACTTTCTACACAGTCTCATCCCTTCTCTGTCCAACTCTCTGACCCCAGACTTAACCGCTATGCTCAATCTTACATATACTCTACTGGTAAAGTCTGGAACACACTCCTTTTATCTGTTTTCCCAACTTCCTTTGACTTGCATACTTTCTAACGCCGTGTATCTGGACACGTCTGCCACCATCGACCAGAATAGTGTTTTCCCAACTCCGGTGGAATTCGGTAGGCCTCCGGCCTTTGCCCACCGGAGGAGATATAATATATATATATATATATATATATATATATATATATATATATATATATATATATATATATATATATATATATATATATATATATATATATTATATATATGATGTCATCCGCATCCGCATCTGCATCCTCATCAAAATTAACATCCGCATCCGCATCAGTATCCGCACTTGCAAAAATTTTACATCCGCATCCGAATTCCGACAATAATTCCATATCCGCATCCGCATCCGCATCCGCATCCGCAAATTAGAAAATATGACATCCGATTCATCACTAATATATTATATATATATATATATATATATATATATATTATATATATATATATATATATATATATTATATATATATATATATATATATATATATATATATATATATAATTTTGATAACCACTATGATAAATCAAACGTGGAATCGTTATTTATAATTTTGTAAACTGCTAGTTCGAGGAATCGAACCTGGGCCCAAAAAATGGAAGTCAGTTGATTTATCATAGTGGTTATCAAAATTATAACATTTGCGCTGCGATTTATACTGAGGATAGAACCTGGTCCATGTTGACGCTACTCCCAAGTTGTGGTCGGGGAAATATTGAAGGGACTTTTCACTAGGCGAGATATGTCAGTAGAAGTTCTGGATTATTTTCCTTTTGAGTTATCGGTGGAGTAGTGGTCAACGCAACCGACTTCCATCTTTTGGGCCGGGTTCGATTCCTCGAACTAGCAATTAGCAGTATATTAAATATTATATATATATATAATATATATATATATATATATATATATATATATATATATATATATATATATAATAAAAGTGGAAGAACCAGAGCCCCCCCCCCTAATCCCTCCAAATGTAAGAACAGTACTCCTTGTAAGAGCGAATAACAACCTTATATAATTGGAGCAGCTGTTTAGAATTAAAAAATTCTCGCAACCTGAATATTATTATCAATTTCTTAGTGACCATCTTACCAAACACATTAATATGCGGTCTCTGAGATTTTATTTTTTATCTTATTTATAGGTGAGACATGAGAGCTATTAAGTTTAGTGTAGATAATGAACGATCTGATTAAAAATTAGACATGAGTAAGCAAAGAGAAGAAGGAAGTCAATTGAAGGGAGATATAGAGAACGCATGTCATATCTGGTCAAAAGCCTTCAATATGTTAAGAGCCGCTAAACAAGACTCCTCATAATCCCAAAGGGATTGAGGTAGGAAAGTATGTCACCAATTGACCTAGAGCGTCAAAAGCCATACTGATGATCTGCGAAAAGGAAATGAAACTCGAGATGATCTAAGAAATGAGAATTGAGGAATGTTTCAAAATTTTCAAATGAAACACAAGGGAGAACCATAAGTCCATAGTTAGAAGGGTCAGAGGGGATGCCTTTCTTCGAAATTGGCTGAACAAGTGTGTCCTTCTCACTGAGGAAGAAAAATACTAGTATTGTATCATAGAGAGTATGGTTAATCGAGAACAGGCTTTAACACAAAAACACACTCCCTCAGTACACAGAGAGGAATGCCATCATTGAGAAATCACAGACAGAGAAATGGGACAACTGAGAAGAGATGAAGTAGAAGGATGGATGCCAGAATTATCCAGGGTGGAATTATATGAAAAAAGAGGTCAAAGTGATTAATCTTTGGAGAAAAAGTGTTAGCTATCTTGTCAAAGTAATCAAAAGGAGAAAAGGCAGATTTTAGAGGTTTTCGGTGATATTTTTGGCAAGAATGTAGACATTTTTAAAGAAAGAGAGCCAAAGAAGTCAGTGCACTTCCTTTTAGTGAAAGTACGCCATTTTGTTGAAGAATATTCCTGCAATGATTCTGAGCCGAATGAAAAATATCAAGGGTAATATGAGAAAGAGAATTTTTCCATTCACGATAACCATTGTCTGTATTCTCAAGGGTGAAACATTTTTTTGGCGATTATTATATTCTGAAATAAAATGTTTACAATATAAAATAATTAAAAAAATGTAATCGATTCATTATTAGTAGAGATGTCTATTTCCGAATGCTTTTCCAATTTCTGTAACTTTTATAGATTCGGAGATACATACCCCTTCACTTTTTCCGGCATAACTTTTTTTTCCTTGACCAAGCTTGTCCAAACCTTTAGAAATTCTAGAAGAAGGGTTTAAATAAAGTTTGATCTTAAGACATTTTAGATATAAATCCCAAAAAGTATGTTGAGGAAAAATGAAAAAAAAGTTTGCAAATCTTGAAATTTTTTTTCGTATAATTTAAAAACAATAACTTTAGGAATATATATCTAAAATATCTGATGATTGAACTTTAGATATACCCTTCATTTACTTAGACCGGGGAACATAAAAGTTATACCGAAAAAAGTGAAGTATACTTTTTTGTCCAATTAGTCACATTGACTCTTTTCTTATTATAACTTTTTATATCTTGACCAAAGTTGATTAAATTTTCAGTAACTCTAGAGGAATTGCATATCTAAAGTTCGATTGCAAGACATTATAGATATCTATCTCTGACAAAAAAGTTATAATGTTTAAAAATTTTACAAAATTTCCAAACTTGTTTTTCGTATTTTACCTAACAACGTGTTTTTAGGGATGCATACCTAAGATGACTGACGATTGAACTTTAGCTATTCTCTTCTTCTAGAGTTCCTGAAAACTTTAGACAAGTTCATTCAAGGAAAAAAATTATTCCAGAAAAAATGAAGGTTTATGTATCTCCGAATCTACAAAATTTATAGAAATTGAACAACAATTAAGAAATGCGTACCTCTCTCAATAATGAATCGATTCCAAACTTTTTTTTGTACTATTTATAGTAAAAATTTTATTCAAGAATATATTAATCAGAAAAACCCTCTCAAGGACACGAAAACATTTAATGAACCTGCTTATCCGATTTACGATTAGGGTTCCTTCCTTTTCCACAGGCACCGAAGCGTCCTCCAAGCCAAAAAGGGATTCAATCCAATGGTAGTTATCAAAGAAGCGACACACTGACCCCTATAAGCAAGATTGTAATGCCAAAAACTACGTTTAGGGTATGGTGGAGCTGTTGGAGAGAAAGTATTATGACTAAGAGATGTAAGATTATAGTCAGAGTTGTCTTTAGGAGGGAAAATGGCGTTTTTCTATCTAGAAGGAGTAATGGTGAAGCATAAATCAAGTTCGTTCAAGAACTGGTTTGGACGATCAGGCATATATATATATATATATATATATATATATATATATATATATATATATATATATATATATATATATATATATATATATATATATATATATATATATATATATATATATATATATATATATATATATATATATAATTTTTAATCTCACGATTCAATCTCCTTTTAACCACCGTTATCTTATCTACTAAAGAAAAGTGAGATAGTTCAATGCCAATAAAGAACAGAAATATTGCTTTCAGAAAATCATTTTCATTTAACCTTCTTCTAACTTTTATTAAGAAATTATTTTCTAAATAGGATCACAAAAATCTGTTTTCAAAATTACAGGTAAGAGACTTAATTCAATGCTCTTCTCAATGCACTTCAAGTAACTGTGATGGATTTGAATTCAAAGATGGCGTCTGTTCTCTCTACGAAGGAGTTTCCGAATACTCGGAGGAGAAAAACTCAAAATTTTATGTCCCAACGAATTATTTACCTCTTCAGGAAGAAACTTCTACTTCTACTTCTACTACTGAACCTGCTGCTTCCACGTCTACCATAAATGTTACTAATATTTCTACTGAGGATCCTGCAATTATTATTAATAAAGGTAATATATATATATATATATATATATATATATATATAATATATATATATATATATATATATATATATATATATATATATATATATATATATTATATATATATATATATATATATATATATATATATATATATATATTAGGGTTGGCCGAGCGCCGGAATTTTCCGCACCGCACCGCACCGTACCAGGTCATCGCATGCACCGCAACACACCGCACCGCACCGTTTTTTTGAAATATGTATGTTAAAGTGAAAGACCATATATATATATATAAATAATATATATATATATATAATATATATATATATATATATATATATATATATATATATATATATATATATATATATATATATATATATATATATATATATATATATATATATATTTACACATCACCACCACTCACGGGCAAAGCTCTATTCAAGGAGGGGGTGTTAAAAGAGTAAAAATAAAGGTAAAAGAGCACAAAATCCAGAAAATAAAAACCACCCCACAGTACCCGCCTAACGCAAATTTCTTAGGTGAGCGCAGACGCGGGCTTTAAAGAAATTGAGATTAAATGAGAAGGGAAATACGGAAGATATGAGAGAATTCCACAGAACAGATGTGGCAGGAAAGAAAGAGGCACCACAGCGGACAAACCTGAAGTTGCCTATGTCCACGCAGAATTGATGCGCAGACAATGCACCCCTTGTACTGTGACGACGGCGTAAAGGTGGAGGTACACGAGTGGATAGTTCCCTCGAGCATTTGCCGCTGTAGTACCAATAGAAAAGAGACAAGGAAATAACGTCGCGTCGCAAAGATAAAGAGTCAAGTGAATTAGAAAGAGCGGAACAGTTTATAAGTCTTTTAGCCTATGATTCAACCTTATCCAAAAGACGGGCGAAGCCTGAGCCTCCCCAGATATGAGAGCAGTACTCCATACAAGGGCGGATGAGACCCTTGTATACTTTTAGTAACTGCGAAGAAGAAAAAAATTCTCGAAGTCTAAACAGAACTCCCAGCTTCTTTGAGACCTCCCTAGCAACCATTGTGATATGAGGTTTCCAAGACATTTTTTTGTGTATGTGAAGGTCAAGGATGTTTATATTGTCAACAAGAGAGATGGGTGAACCATCGAAAGAAATAGAAAAGTTAGGAGGTGTCTTTGAGAGGGAGATTTCTAGAAGTTGAGTTTTTAAAAAGTTGAATTTCACAAGGTTGAGACGACCTCACTGGGAAATCCTATCCAGATCTGCAAGAATGGAATCGGAAAGACGAAGACGAAAGGCAACTCTAGATGCAAAGGAAGGAGCAGATTTGAAATGAGTAGAAGAATGGAGGGTTAGTCATCGGCATATGAATGGATAGGGTTAGATGAACAGCTAAGAAGATCATTAATGAAAAGTAAAAATAGAGTAGGAGATAAGACAGAACCCTGAGGAACACCACTATTGACAGGAAAGGAAGAAGAAGTCGCTCCATCAACAACAGCCGAAATGGAAGCGATTAGAAAGAAAGCTAGACATAAGTAAGCAAAGAGAAGGAGGAAACCCAAAGGAGGGGAGCTTGGAAAGGCAGTGACGCATGCCTTACCAGGTCAAATGGCTTAGATATGTCAAGCGCCACCACGCAAGTCTCTTCATGATCCCTAAGGGCAGAAGGCCATAAATCTGTGAGATAGGAAAGTATATCACCAGTAGACCTCGATCGTCGATAGCCATACTGATGATCAGAAAGAAGGGAATGAGATTCCAGATGATCCAAGAAATGAGAGTTGAGAAGGGTTTCAAAGATCTTAGACAGAATACAAGTGAAGCTATAGGGCGATAGTTAGAAGGATCAGAGCGGCTACCCTTTTTCGGAATAGGTTGGACCAATGCGCGCTTCCAATCACTGAGGGAAAGTATTAGTATTGAGGCATAGAGAGTAGAGTTGAACGAGGGGCTGAGCCAGCTCAGAAGTACACTCCTTTAAAACTCGGGGAGGAATGCCATCCGGGCCTCTTGTCTTCCTTACGTTCATAGATTTCAGAAGCCCATGCACCTGATCAAATATAATCACAGGTAAAGGCATGGGACCTCTGAGAGGAGAAGAAGTAGGAGTAG
>SEYY01006066.1:17500-25000 GCA_009176605.1 Armadillidium nasatum | reverse complement strand
GTATAATGATGATAACAATAATAATAATAATAATAAATAATAATAATAATAATAATAATAAAATCATAATAATAATAATAATAATAATAATAATAATAATAATAATAATAATAATAATAATAATAATAATAATAAATTACAATAATAATAATCATTGATTTCAATCATCCTTACTCTTTTTAATTGACAGTAAATCTTAAAAAAATAGATCTTCATTAGTTCTGTAATAAGCCGATTTTAATATCTTTATTGGGAAAGCCTACTTTTGCGATGATTCCAGGAAATTTAGAAGAGAGGTCATTTAGAGAGGCCATTTCATTCCATTTATGTACGCCCTTGTTATGGAGATGACTCTCAGAGATTTAGTTAGAAAGTAATTTGCTTTGTCTCGTGTAAGGAATTTTGTAATATGGAGAGTGGTTCTCCACACACTTTGATCAGTACTATTAGTTTAGAATTTCAGTTAAATTTAATATTGTAAAGATATTGGTCTGTAGTTTTTAGAGAAGGAAGGATCGTCTTTCTTAAAGATAGGAGTCACGTGGGAAATTGTAAGGGAAGAGGGAAAGATACCTGAAAGATTTGAGGCATTGAATAAGTGGGGTAATGGGGTGGAAATGAAGTATACCACGAAGTTGTATTTGTGGTTTGGGACGCTCAAGATTTCCCATTTTTTAATTTTTAGGCCGGCAATTATATTTTGAACATCTAATGGAGTAATATTTTCAAATGAGAATTGTGAATTGCACTGAGGTAAAAAGGTTTCAAAATTTATTTGACTTGGTGGTCTATTTGTTAATATTTTCTTTTCCAACATTTATAAGAAAACTATTAAGTGAGTCTGCGATTTCTTTTGGTCTATTTATTGATAGTTGGTTTATAATATGGATATGTATGCTCTTTGATTTTGTTGATCAGATTGTTTATGTGACTCCATGTTGCTTTTGAATTATTGTTTACCTCACAGATTTTATCAGTATAATATTTTCTTTTCGCCTTATTAATAGTACTTTTAATTGGTTGCTAAGACTGTTATATCGTTTGTGATTACTATAGAGTTTGTGTTTTTTATTATTAAATTTAATAATCCTAATGTTAAGCATGGATTTTGGATTCTTTTAAAATCTAACTGCTTGTTTTTAATTTGAAAGGTCTCATGATAACACCTATATATTTGATTGATAAAATACTGAATCTTGAGTTTATGTCTATTTGTTCATTGTATACAAAAGAAAAATAAATTTCATTTGCTTTATCAATGAATATTTTATTGCTTTTTAATTTTCTACCCTGAATTTTATGGCTGTTAGGTTACTGGTTTTGTTTACGTCACATTGTACAAGGCAAGAAAAATGATCGGTGAGGTCAGTCTGGATCATAAAAGATTTCATTTTGTAATTTAAATTTCCCAAAATATGGTCTAATAGTGTAGGGTTTCTGTTCTCAATAGTGTTAGTCCTTAGTGGGCTGTGTTAATATAATTTTTATTTCTGTGTAATGTGTAATGCCACGAGGTTTTAATGAGGGATTTTTATTCAGCATATCTGTATTAAAGTCTCCAGCAATCAAAACATTTGAATCATTCAATCGGGCTGGAATTAAAATATTCAGAGAGTTTATAAAATCAATTCTTGAAAAATTTGTTGGTCTGTAGATTCCGTCTATATTATGATTTTAATTGTTTGGTGTCAATTTGAATAGCAAGTGCTTCAATAATATCATTTTCAATTGATGTGATTACTTTTACTTTGTTATAAAATTCGTTTCTTACGTAGATGGAAACTCTACCTCTTCGTTTGTCATTTCTAACTAGATGTGCTCCATAGTTCCGGGAAATTGAGTAATTGTCTTTATTGTGGTTATTTAGAAAAGTTTCACTAAGTACAACAATGTCAAGGTATATGTTGTGGTACGATATATATAATTTGAAAGATCATCATGATATTTGGGGAGACTTCTTATGTTCATATTGTAGTAGTGTTAGTTAAATTAATTTAAATATTTTGTCCTTTCTTTTATTCATGATGGTAGATGTATTCAAAATTAATGGCATTTCTAATATGCAGTGGTTCATTTAGATATATGTCTGCATTCATTAGCTTTACTATAACCGATTTTTCTAGAACTAATAAATTATAGTATTAAATTGAAAGAGTAAGAAATGACAATAATGTTAAATAATAATTAAATGATAATAATAATAATAATAATAATAATAATAATAATAATAATAATAATAATAATAATAATAATAATAATAATAATAATAATAATAATAATAATAATAATAATAATAATAATTATAAAATAATAATAATAATAATAATAATAATAATAATAATAATAATAATAATAATAATAATAATAATAATAATAATAATAATAATAATAATAGCATTTAGCAAACTAATTTAAGTATACTCAAAATTTTTTTTTCCGCACGAGTAATAAGGCTTCGCTTCCTTCTTGCGATTCCGTTGGACTTATATGTATTGAATTAAGGTATCTATTCATTTAATCACCATTTTTAATTTTTGATAGAATCGTCGGTAGAAGATTTGCAAGACTCAATTTTTTTGAAGAAACATGAGTGTAGAAGTTGTTTATGATCCATACTAATTATTAGTGCTTTCTTCGATAGCTAAAATGTTTTTTTTTTTTTTTTTCTGGAGTCAGAAATTGTTTATGAAAACATTTGATTTTTCTTTAATTCCAGCTGATATTAACTGACGCTTTACTCCTTCTTCATCGATCTTAAATCTAACGGGACGCTTGTCTTTTATATTATTTTCTTTTCTTTTCTAATCTAAACGGTAGAGGTCACTGATAGTAGGACTTGGTTTCAGTTTAATTTTTTATTTTTGTTCAATGATTCTAGTAACATTCTACTTGCAATCTTCATTTTCTTAACCCTTAGGTAGCCCATTTCTGCTGATTATCAAGGTGTTTTTCACTCGATCTTGTTAAAGGTGTTATTGAGATTCCTCAAGCGATTGTATTGTGCATCTACTTTCAGTCAATTTGGTTTAAGCCTGTGAAGTTTTGTTATCATTTTCAAATTTATGTAATTTTTCTTTCAGTTCGGTAATCCTGACATTTTGTTTTTGCTTTTTGAATTCATTAAATGTGCTTGAAGAGTTGAAATTTTTCCTTAAAAGCCGCGTTTAGAGTTGCGATTTCTTTTTTAAAGCAGTTTATCATAGAAATCAAAGTTAGAATTTATGTATTCGTTTTGACTCTGGAGTGAGTAGGAGAGGATGGGGGAAAATTCAGGAGATCATTTTCCTGACTTTCAGTGATGCTTTTATTGAATGAAAGATGCTCCCTTCTCTCTTCCTCTCGTTTTTTCCTTCTCTTCATTTCTGCTGTTATTGTTGGATTGGTAGTTATTATTTTTGCTGTTGTTAATATTGCAGATGGTGTCGTTATCAAAGTTCCTTGTGTTTACCATATTTAACGTAGTGGTGATAAATTTACTGTTTTATAAAAATACAAATTGTTATACATGTACTTGTAACTCGCTATTTGGATACATTTATTGTTATTTCAAAGGGCTGGTGATCCATTTAACATATGTGACACACAGAAGTAGAAAACTGGGAGAGGACTGGGGCAACACATCTGCTCTCTACACCGATTGAAACAGAAAAATAATAATGATAAAAACTGCTACAATATAACAGCACAGACTAGACAATTTGAAATTATTACGGGATGTGTTAAGATTTTTTTATGAATTGGGACTAAAGCATTAAGATTCTGCAATCAGGCTCGGATCAGAAGGATTTTAACAACTAAAAATTTTTTTTATAGGATATCTGTTGAATTTTTAAAATGGCTTGTTCTCTACTAGCTGAATATTCAGGATTGGATAGAGCAGATCTGTTCGGAAAGTTACATTTTTTTGCTTCGAAATTCTGATAAATAGCTGTATTGTAATTTCAGTTACGTAGCAGACATTACACTATTCATACAAATATTTTTAAACAATGCAGGATGTAAGCAGTGCAGGAAGTACCTTTTTGGAGCTGAAATAAAAACCTATGCTTTAATTCAAATGAATCTGAAGTCGCATTAACAAAAGGAAGACATTAGAATTTCTTTTAATAACTTAGACCCTATATATAGAGCAGGTTCCAAGATACGGTACTTCAATCTATGGGTACACCATGAGATGAGGTCTTTGGTCGAGATTTATTATTCAGGAAAGAGTCTATTGATTCCCCAAAGGCATTCTGAGGAAATAGATTAGCAGTAAAAAAAAATGTTTCCTTGTGAAAAGAAGATCAGTCGTTACACATTTTATTTGCCAGATCAATCCGTCACCAAATGCCTGGCAGTCTGTTTCCAGAGGCTTCATAACTGAAGTAATTCGTGCCCAATAATTTTGAAATTGATTTACAGTATACTGAAGTATGAAATTTGATGTCTTTTGCTTCAACAGATACGCCTAGGAATGATAATTTATTTTCGGTTTCTTCTTCCATCGTAAATCTGATGTTCGGATGTTTTTCGTTCAAATATTTCAAAACTTGTTCTGAATGTTCGTGTTCATTAAATAAAACAAAACTGTCATCTACATATCTTAAATATTATGAGAAGTTTGAAGTAATTTTAATCGCTATATCTATATATATATATATATATATATATATATATATATATATATATATATATATATATATATATATATATATATATATATATATATATATATATATATATATATATATATATATATATATATATATATATATATATATATATATATATATATATATATATATATATATATATATATATATATATATATATATATATATATATATATATATATATATATATATATATATATATATATATATATATATATATATATATATATATATATATATATATATATATATATATATATATATATATATATATATATATATATTATATATATATATATATATAATATATATATATATATATATATATATATATATATATATATATATATATATATATATATATATATATATATATATATATATATATATATATATATATATATATATATATATATATATATAAACGATGTACAGATATATATTATATATCAATACATAAAAGGTAGCTGTCATTTATTTCAGAGGTTTAAAAATAATGTCTTTATTTTTAATCTCTTTTTCATTTGTTAGTTTTCATTATATATTATTAAAAGACAACGATTTTTTTTCGCAGCAATCTATAATTTAAATGAAATTAGTTCGCAATGAATTAACTGAGTTTCCTATGGTTACAAATGAAAACAAATTAATATATGTTTTAAGTTTTAAATTGGTAGCCCATCTCTCTTCTACCTTCCATCTAAATACATATGTGGAACTCAAATCAATGCTTCTTTTTATGTCTGTGATATTATATAGATTTTGATTGCTTGGTTTACATATATATTGTTTTCGTTGCTTTATTTTTTAATCTTATATTTCCTTTTTTTTATTTGAAGAAAGGATGTTGTTTCAAGTTTTGATCGTTTTTAGGGTATTAGTAGTCATTTATGGATTGGCTTATAAGGTGAGGCATATTACTTGCGTAACGAAATTGGTATATATATATATATATATATATATATATATATATATATATATATATATATATATATATATATATATATATATATATATATATATATATATATATATATATTTCATTTATTATAAATTTGTCATACTTTATATATATTTTATAGTTTTCCTTTTATTGCATATGAATTGTATCACATTATTATACTTGTGGAAAACAATATTTATCAAATATTTTCTATTTTAATTTCATATTTATTTTACTTAAAAAAAAATCACCACCATTTCAAAATAAAATTTTTTTGTTTTGTTATTTTCCGTTCAATTTTGAACTTCGATTTCTGTATCTTGAAAGTTGTACTAACGTAGTTTCCAAGACTTTGAATAGTTAATATAAAATTTATAATTTATTAGTGCATGAACAAAACAAACTTTACCTTTTAAAAAGTTTATTTTTTCCTAATTTCCTAAAACTTTAGAGCTGTGTACTTTTTACCAATAATAATAATAATAAAAAATAATATTATTATTTATGTAATCATTTTACCTGTCGAATTTTCTCATCCATATCGAACGACAGTTATGAATCTTAAATTATATTAAGTTAATTAATAAACTAAATGTTTATCTATAAATATTCTCAGGAAGAAATTATATCCTTTTAAAAATTCAATTGATATTATTTGAATTTATAATTTTGATTCACATTTCTGACATTTTAAAATAAAAGAAAAATAAAACAAATAAAACAAAAACAAAAAAAATTTTGATGTTTGAAAATTTTACACATTGAAGCAAAACCAAAGAGGTTTATTAATTTTTCATTCCAAAGGAAAGACACATACAGCTACTTAGATAATTCATTTACCAGAACAAATATTTATTTAAAAAAAATGTGGAAGTATGTCCATTGCAGTCTAATTACAATAAATATAATTACAATTAATATAATAAATACTTAATAGTATTATTTTTTTTTTTTAAAGAAAAAAATATGGAAATATGTTCATTGCAGTCTAATGAGGTAAATATAATAAATACTTAATAGTACTAGTTTACCCATTAAAATGCTGGTGATATAATTAAGTTTTAAAGACTTCAAGTAACAAAATTTAAAAATTTTCTGAAGCCTAAATTTTTTGGATTCTCTTCTTCGTGGAATTTTGTCTTTGCGGACTCCGGTGATTCAGAAGTCAGTACAGAACTATGTTCTAATTTAACCGAATCTGCTCTGACTGAATTGAATATATACATGAAAATGAAAAAATTAACATCAACGATGACTTTTCTGCTTTCTTGAAGGCAAACACGAATGATATCCCCACACTAGCAAAACTGGCAAGAATATATTTGTGCCTACCAGCAAGCTCCAGCGCCAGTGAAAGAGAATTCAAAGAAGGGAAAACAATTCAGAAAGATATCAAACTATTGAGAAAGAATAAAGAAATGCTACCGTTTTTAAAATACAATCTTAGAGCAGTAACGTATTCAACGTTACTGCCCTCTGTTCCTAAACATTTCATTCCTTCAAATTATAAAACTTATGATTTAAATGTTCAAGAAGATTCTGATAGTGAATAGTGATTTAAGTGAATGAATTGTTTGTTTCCTATTTTATCTTATATTCATTTTGCCCCACCCAATATGTAACGAGGGAATAATGGAATTAAAATCTTAATTTCATAATATACTACTAGATTTAATCCACCATTAATAGGTATAATTTGCAATTAACCCCGGAAGGTAATTCCCCGGTTTTCCTGATTATTAGCCTGGGTCAAGTCCGGTACCCCGGTCGGTCCATACTATATATATAAAAGTTTTAAGCATATTTTTTTGTTTAGGTACAGTAGAAAAATGAAAAGTGGGTCTGAAGATATTAGTGAAGAAACTCCTTAATACTTTTTTCCACTTGGAACATTTGGAATAA
>SEYY01006066.1:2500-10000 GCA_009176605.1 Armadillidium nasatum | reverse complement strand
AACCATTACTCATTGACTCACTCATGATTTTCTTTGCCCACAATTGATAGATGTCCAGTATATAGCTTATTCAATCACTCTTCACCACTACTCACTGACTCACTCATGATTTCCTTTACCCACTTATCACAGATGATCAATTTATAGTTCATTCAGTAACCATTTCAACTTTACTCACTGAATCACACATGATTTCCTTTGCCCACGATTCACAGATGGTCAGCATATACAAATCACTGTCGCTTTTTCATCATTTTCGCACTGACTCACTCATGATTTTCTTTGCCAACGATTCATAGATGATGATCATATATAGTTTATTCAGCCATCCTATTATTATTACTCATTTACTCACTCATGATTTTCTTTGCTCACGATTCATAGAATTATCAGTTTGTAGTTCACTCCATCACCTTTTCACTTTTACTCAGTGACTCACACATGATTTCCTCTGCTCACGGTTCATAGAATCATCAGTATACAGTTTACTCTGTCACCTTTTCACCATTACTCACTGACTCACTCATGCTTTTCTTTTTTCACGATTCATTGATGATCAGTAAATAGTTCACTCAGTCTCTTTTCATAATTACTCACTTATTCACTTATTGTTTTCTTAGCTCACCATTCATAGATAATCAGTTTATAGTTCATTCAGTCACCTTTACATCTTTACTGAGTGACTCACTCATGATTTTCTTTGCCCACGATTATTAGATGATAAATAATTTGTTCAAACAGTTACCTCTTCACCATTGTTCACTGACTCACTCAATTTTCTTTGCCCACGATTCATAGATGATTAGTATAAATAGTTCACTCAGTCACCTTTCCACCATTACTCACTGACTAACTTGCTATTTTATTTGCCTATGATAATAAATTATCAGTATATAGTTCATTCAGTCACTTTTCATCGTTACTCACTGACTCACTCATTATTTTCTTTACTGACGATTCATAGAGGATCAGTATATAGATCATTCAGTCACCTTTTCACATTTACTCAGTGGGTCACACATGATTTTCTCTGCTCACGATTCATAGAGTTTTCAGTATACAGTTTATTCTATCACCTTTTCACCATTATTCATTGACTCACTCAAGATTTTCTTAGCCCACTATTCATAGATAAGCAGCATATATAGTTCACTCAATCACCTTTTCACCTTTACTCACTTACTCACATGATTTTCTCAGCTCACAATTCATTGAATTATCAGTGTATAGTTCACTCAGTCACCTTTTCACCATGCTCAGTGGCTCACACATGAATTTCTCTACTCACGATTCATAGATTTATCAGTATATAGTTTACTCTGTCACGTTTTCCCCATTACTCACTGACTAACTCATGCTTTTCTTTGCTCACGACTCTTAAGTGAACAGTATATAGTTCACTCAGTACCTTTTTCATAATTACTTACTTACTCACTCATGGTTTTCTTTGCCCTCGATTCATAGATGATCAATATGCTGTTCACTCAGTCCCTTTTTCATAATTACTCACTTCACTCATTGCTCCCTTTGCTCATGATTCATAGATGATTAGTATATAGTTCATTCAGTCACCTTTACACCATTACTCACTGACTCACTCATGATTAGTATATATAGTTCACTGAATCTCATTTCGACTATTATTCACTGATAACGTGATTTTATTTGCCTACTATAATAGATTATCATCATATAGTTCATTCAGTCACATTTTCACCTTTACTCACTGACTGACTCATGTTTCTTTGCACACGATTCAAAGATGATAATTATATAATTCATTCAGTCACCTTTACATCATTACTCACTGACTCACTCACGATTTTCTTTGCCCACGTTTCATAGATTATCAGGATACACAGTTCACTCAGTCATCTTTTCACCATTATTCACTTACTCATTCATGATTTCCTTATCACACGATTCATTGAATAATAAGTTAATAGTTCAATCAGTCACCTTCTCACCGTTTCACTTAATCACACATGATTTTCTCTGCTAAAGACTCAAAGAATTTTCAATATACAGTTTATCAGTCACATTTTCATCATTACTCACTGACTCACTCCCTCATGCTTTTGGCTCACGATTCATACATGATCAGTATATAGCTCACTCAGTCATCTTTTCACCATTACTTACTTACTCACTCAAGATTTTTCTGCTAACGATTCATAGAATTAGCATTAAATAGTCACTAGTCATCTTCCTCACCTTTACTTACTGACTCACTCATGATTTTCTCTGCTCACTATTCATAGAAATATCAGTATGTAGTTTACTCTGTCACATTTTCAGCATTAATCACTGACTTATTCATGCTTTTTTTTGCTCGCGATTCATAGATGATCAGCATATAATTAGCTCAGTCATCTTTTCACCTTTACTTACTGGCTCACTGACTAATACATGCTTTTCTTTGCTCACGAATCACAGAATATCAGTATACATTTTACTCAGTCACCTTTTCACCGTTACTCACTGACTCACACATGTTTTTCTTTGCTCACTTTTCATAAAATTATCAGTATATAGTTCACTCAGTCCCCTTTTCACCTTTACTCATTGACTCATTCATTATTTTTTCTGATCACGATCCATAGATGATTTTATATATATATATATATATATATATATATATATATATATATATATATATATATATATATATATATATATATATATATATATATATATATATATATATATATATATACAGTATATATATAGTTCAG
Organism: Armadillidium nasatum; assembly: GCA_009176605.1. Taxonomy (NCBI): domain Eukaryota; kingdom Metazoa; phylum Arthropoda; class Malacostraca; order Isopoda; family Armadillidiidae; genus Armadillidium; species Armadillidium nasatum. The sequence goes on along the minus strand of SEYY01006066.1, from coordinate 7,265 downwards.
TCAGTCAAGATTCACTATTACTCACTAACTCACTCATGATTTTCTTTGCCCACGATTTATAGACCACGATTCATAGATGATCAGTATATAAACAGCATAGTTCACTCAGTCACCTTTTCACCATTACTCACTGACTCATTCATGATTTCCATTGCTCACGATTGATGGCTGATCCCTATATATAGTTCACTCAGTCACCAACTTATAATCGCTCACGCTCTATTAATTTTCAATGTAAATGAGCTATGCATGATCATAACATAATTCGTATTGGATTGCACTTGTCCTTTTGTCGTTAATCTTTTCAATGGTTTATTCATTTGGTTCTCATGCACTTTGGCTTTCTCTCAGCGGTACTCCGTTTTGATAGATTAGTAAGATTTTTTAATAATTTGTGTATTTTTATTAATGTAAATACATTATAATTACTCATTAATCGATATTAATAATAATAATAATAATAATAATAATAATAATAATAATAATAATAATAATAATAATAATAATAATAATAATATAAAAATAATAATAATAATAATAATAATAATAATAATAATAATAATAATAATAATAATAATAATAATAATAATAATAATAATAAATTAAATCATAATAATAATAATAATAATATTACTAATCATATAATAATAATAATAATAATAATAATAATAATAATAATAATAATAATAATAATAATAATAATAATAATAATAATAAATAATAATAATTATTATTATTATTATTATTATTATTATTATTAATATTATTTTTATTATATTAAAAATTTTAAAATCATTAACAATATTATTTTATTAATTATTCATACTCATAACTGGAAAATTAATTATAATAGAGAGTATCCAAAATTTAGAGCCTATTAAGGTATGAAATAACAGTGGATCTTAGCTCTGATCTATCTCGTATTTCAAATTTTAGCAGAGAAAACATGGTAGTTTTCAAAAACACCAAAGCTCAATTCTTGCATCTCTCTACTCGATACAATCTCCCACACACCTTTGATATTTTCTTCGAAAACACAAGATTCAAACCTTCATCTCTCCTTTAACCTTCTCGGTGATTCTTTTTTCTTTGTATTTCTTGGAAAGATCATATTACTTCTCTTTCTAAAAAAATATTTAAGAGGTTAGGTCTTCTGAGGAGCTTCAAAATTTCTTTACTCCACACCAGTTGCTTGCTCTTTGTATGTGTGTTGTTCTCCCTTGTATGGAGTACGACTCACACACCTGTGGTGGTTACACTCATACATTTCTCCTCTAATAGGTAGAGTGTACGGCTTTTCGTCTTATCAACTCTCTCGCTCTCACTAGTTTTCTCCAAACTCTTTCTGCCAGTCGAATCGTTTCCTCAGTCCCTCTATACTATCGCTATTACAATGTCCACTGCTACTGTGAACTCTCCCGTCGCATACCTCCTCCATTGAGAAGAGCTCGTGCGACACACCTTTCTACATAGTATCATCCTTTCTCTGTCCAACTCTCCGAACCCAGACTTAATCACTACGCTCATACTTACTTGTACTCTTGTGTACTATATATATATATATATATATATATATATATATATATATATATATATATATATATATATATATATATATATATATATATATATATATATATATATATATATATATATATATATATATATATATATATATATATATATATATATATATATATATATATATATATATATATATATATATATATATATATATATATATATATATATATATATATATATATATATATATATATATATATATATATATATATATATATATATATAATATAATAACAGAAAAATTTCCACACGCCATGATTCGAACCCATTGACAACGGAGTCGCCGTTAGACAATGTACAGAAGGCTCTACCACCGAGCTACGCCGCCTTCCCCAACAAAATATATTGTCGAACGGCGACGCTGTTGTCAATGGGTTCGAATCCTGGCTTGCGGAAAAATTTTCTCTGTCATATATTGCTAAATTATTACAACAGTTGTTGTACCCATGTTGGCGTTGCTTGACATTGGTTGGCTGCTCCTGCAACCCAGGAGCACCCAGCAGAATGCCATAGTAGCCCCAGTAGGGGTTCCAGGCACCCTCTTATGGATTTATATATATATATATATATATATATATATATATATATATATATTATATATATATATATATATATATATATATTTAAGGTTTCGAATAAGCTTCCTGCCACAGTAATCAGTTGCTCTCTGAAGAATCTTACGGTTAGAAGTAATAGACCTGAGCTAGGCTGTGTGACGGTCTGCCAAAACACTCCTTTATGTCTTCTTGCTTGCAGTAAAGGTTTGTTTACTTCATTCAAATATTTTAATTAAATAATAGCAAATATTTTTAGTATTTTCCTTTCTCGAACTAATACGAGAGTTTCCAGAAATCATGACTGTTTAATATTCCAGTTCGTTTTAAATATTAAAGAATATTTAAATTTTTATCTATCATTTGATTAGCATTTTTCAGTTTTTATGAATGAAATTTGGTCAAATTCACAGTCATGTGTTTTCAAAAATATAACAGTGAGGAGAAACTATTTATATTTCTAAAGTTACAAAATCCTTAAGTACATTGTAAGCTAAGTAAAATAGCTAAAAAGAACCAGAATTGTCAAATTTAGAGAAACTTTCAAATTTTTCTTTTACTTTGGTTTGATTATTTATTCTCAGTAATTAAAACCTTGTTTTACCAAATCCAAATTTTTCATTTGATTTTCCCGTTTACAAATAATACTCAGTTTTATAAATAAGCTTTAAATTTTTTAAAAGGTTAATTGAATCTAATAATGATCAGTTTAGCTATGTTAATGAGAAATGTGTAAAAGATTATCGTACCTAATTTATTTACCTTTAATTATTAATCTTCCAAATATATTCAATTAAGGAGGGGGGAGTCAAATCTTTAAAAATATTTTTATTATTTGACCGATTGAGCTGAAAATTTCAGGGTATATGCATTTTTTTCCGAAGCTCTAGGTTGATTTCGAGTTTTTTTCTGAGTCTATAACGGTTTGAAAGTTATTTGGGGTCAAAGTTGAAAAAAAATGAATACCGGGGTCAAACCACTGGTTCACATGAGCTGAAAATTTAATTTAACAGTTTTTTCCCCAATTTCTTGCATTACTTTGGTACAAATTTTTGAAATCACGTCTAGGAAAAAGTTATAAGTACTCGAATTTTTTCTTGAAATATTTTTCTTTTTCAAAAAACACCCTTCCGGAGAAAAAAATTATTTAAAAAAAAAACACCTCAACTTTTTTTTAAAATTTTTTTGATATTGCTTAGAGGAGGAAAAAAATCTACAACTTTAATTTTGTGCATTATTAATTTCTAATTGTTTGAAGGAAGGTATAGCCTCTCAAACTTTTTGAATTTTTGAAAATTTTCAAAAATGGACCTTTTTTGAGGGGCCATATCTCGGAACAAACGAATAGGATCGAATACCATATAGAAAGGAATTTGTAGCCCCATCACTCCTCTATACACATACTGAAAACAAGAAATGTTTACAGTGTAGTTTTTTAAAAATATTTTTTTCACAGAAAGGGGAATTTTTTTTCGAAAGTTGGGCAGTTTGTATAACTCTGTTAAAAACTTTTGTACCCAATAGATTTAGAAATTATACGCAACCAAATTTCAGACCAAAAAAATTTTTTGACTTGGCCTCACCGTAGATTTAAACACACCCTAAATTTCCGAAAAATCTTTTAAACGATAAATCCCTCGTAAAAACGTTAGGAATGGAGTTTTTTCGTCTGGAAAAAAAGCTATTTACACTGAAATTTTCAGGAGAATCAGACAAAAACTAATTTTATAATTTTAACACTGGACCTTCTCCCCTTAATTTTTATAATTATTTATCGATTATTTTCATCTTTGCAGATGATGATGAATGTTATTTGTTCTCAGCAAATGTTTCTCCATTATGGACTGGAATAGAAATGGGAGTCATGGAAACAAATGATGCAAAGTGTTACTCAACTTGGGCAGAAGGTAACGATTTAATGTATTCAGCTGCAACTGTAACAGGTGTAACTCCCTTGAATGGTTCTCACATTGCATCTATCACAGGAGGTTATTCCTGCTCGAAAACCGCAGACGTAACTAACATGTTTCACACTGCAGAAGTAGACAACCCTTGGGTATTGATCGATCTGGAGTCCTACCACTGGGTAAAAAAGTTAATTATTCAAGTTAGAGGAGATGTTGGATATCTAAACCATTTTGAATTCGTTGAAGTTAGGGTAGGAAACAAGAATACCCCAGAGAGTTTTCACGAAAACCCTCTCCTTATGTTTTACGATCACTCAGCTGACTATGGAGAAATTGTGACATTTGAAAGAGAACGACCTTTGTATGGAAGATATGTTTCTCTCCAAAGTATGAAAAATAATTCTTATTTCGCTTTCATGCAAATCAAAATTATTCCTGAAATATTTTAAAAAGTATCTCCATGCCTGTTCATTAAATTTATTTATTATATTTCAGTTTCATGAATTAAATTTGGTCAATTCACAGTCATGTTTATTCATAAATATAATAGTGAAAAGAAGCAATTTATTTCTAAAGCTACAAAATCCTTATTAAGTACATTGTAAGTTAAAACAATTTAAAAAAAAATAAAAAATTATCAAATTTAAGTGAAACTATCGAATTTTTCTTTGACTTTGGTTTGATTAATTATACTCAGTCATTAACCTTGGTCTACCAAAT
>SEYY01006065.1:0-30749 GCA_009176605.1 Armadillidium nasatum | reverse complement strand
TCAGGATGTGGAATCTGTGTGGGTAGATATTCTTATGTATAATAAATCATACAGGATAGGAGCATTTTTATAGAGCTCCTGATCAGAGTCAAGTATTAGATGAAGAAATGAAGGAAATCAAGGTAGCGTGTGAAATAATGCAAAGGAATAGTCATTATGGGTGATTTTAATTTTCCAGACATTGAGTGGAATACTTTGAGTGCATGGTTAATAGAAGTTCAGTATTTGTAAATTGTATTCTATACAACTTTTTGAGTCAGATGGTTCAAGAACCGACAAGGCATGCGGCATTGTTAGATTTAATATTAACAAATGATGAGAATATGGTAAATGATATCGAAGTTGGGGAGACTTTAGGAGCTAGTGATCATTATATTATTAGATTTAACTGGAATATGAGGTCTGGGCCCAAATTGCAAGTCAATAGGGAAAAGATATTAGATTTTAGAAATGGAGATTTTAGCAAATTCCGAGCAATGCTCAATGAAATTGACTGGGATAAGGAGTTTGATGGTCAAATTGTTTCATCATGTGGGAATACTTCAAGGAAATATTGGCTAACATTCAGTCTGTGTGTTTTAAGATAAACCATTAGGGTGGCAAATAGAAAACCTAATTGGTGGAGTAAGAGAGATAAAGAGAAAATCAGTGAAAAACATAGATGTTTTAAAATATTCAAAGGTAGGAGCAGGGTGGAAGATTTGGAACATTATAAGAGAATTAGGAATGAACTTAACCAGTCAATAAGAAGAGCAAAGAGAATGGCAGAAATTAATTTGGCAAAGAAACAGTAAAAAAGACCTGAAAAAGTTTTTTAGCTTTTATAAATTTAAAAGCAAGGATAAGAAAATTGGCCCAATTAAAATTGATGGAAATTTAGTAAGTTCAGATAAGGAATTGGTTAATATTTTCAATGCTTATTTTGCATCAGTGTTTACTGAGGAAAGGTTGGATAGCAGTTTAGAGACTAATAGTTCTAGTATACATGTAATGAATAGGTGTGAAGCATTTGAAATTGAGTTAAATGAAATTAAAACTTTACTAGAACATATTGACCCAAATAAGGCAGCAGGTCCAGATGGTGTATATGGTAGAATTCTAAAAGAGGGGAGTAGCAGTATTGCAAAGGCACTGTATTTGATTTTTAAGCGATCTATTGCTTTTGGAGAGGTACCTGAAGGACTGGAAAACGGCATATGTGGTGCCCATTTAAAAAAGTAGTAAGGAAGATTAGGGAACTATAGGCCAGTTAGTTTAACATCTCTTGGTTGTGAAAATTTTGGAAAAGTTACTGAAAAGTCATATAGAGAAGCATTTAGATGATAACAAGATACTATATAACTCCCAGCATGGCTTTAGAAAGGGTAGATCATGTCAGACAAATCTACTAGAATTTATGGAATATATTACTGAATGTATAGACAGGGGTGATCCAGTTGATGTTATATATTTAGACTTTAGCAAAGCTTTTGATAAGGTACCCCATGTTAGGCTGATGCAAAAGTTGTCACAGTGTGGTATAAATGGTATGGTACACAATTGGATTAAAAGAGTGGTTAAAGAACAGAAGGCAGTGTGTATTACTTAATGGTAATAAGTCATTATGGGAAACGGTGAAGAGTGGGGTCCCACAGGGTTCTGTGCTGGGACCACTTTTGTTTCCTTATTTATATAAATGATTTAGACAAAGGTCTTAAATGTAAGGTTTCTAAGTTTGCTGATGACACCAAAGTGGTTACCTCAGTAAGGAATAATGATGGATGCATAAAGCTTCAAAGTGATCTAGATAGACTTCTTGGTTGGGCAGAGAGGTGGCAAATGAACTTTAATAGTAAAAAATGTAAATTCTTCATGTAGGTTACTCAAATGAAAGATTTAATTATGAAATGAATGGGGAGTGGCTTGAGACTGTGGACCAAGAAAAGGATTTAGGTGTGATTATTAGCAGTAATCTGAAGGTGGGTGATAATATTTGGAAGCAAGGAATAGAGCTAATAAGATGTTAGGTATAATTAATCGCAATGTAGTTTACAAGAGCAAAGAGTTATAAGCAAACTATATAATAGCTATGTCAGGCCAGCATTAGAGTATTGTGCACAGGTTTGGGCTCCTCATTTAAGAAAGACATAGACATGCTGGAGAGAGTCCAACGTAGAGCAACAAGGATGATTTCTGGCTTTGAAATAAGAGCTATGAAGAGAGGTTGAAGGAGTTAGGAATGTTCTCGGTTGAAAGGAGATTTCTCAGAGGGATATGATACAAGTTTACAAAATATTTTGCATCTGGCAGTAATACAGAGATTGAAAAATACTTTATAGTGGACCGTGGAAGAGTAACTAGAGGACATGATAAGAAAATTTAAAAAGAAGCCATGCCATCTCGATCTAAGAAAATACTCTTTCAGTAATAGAGTTGTTAATTTTTGGAATGACTTGCCACAAGAGATTGTTGATTGTGATTCTCTTGTCAAATTTAAAAAGGGGCTAGATAGATATATGGATAGTTTAGGTATTATATAGAATAACTTGACTAAGCCAAATTGGTGGGTAATATTTGTATTTTTAGATCAACTATGACCAAGCCTAATTGGCAGTTTATTTTTTTGTAGTGGGTGATGGTTCATTGAATATTGCATGTAAAACTGGCCTTGGTGTTTTTTTTATCTTTGCATGAGTGAACTGATAACTAGGGATAGGACAGACCTAGTCTTTGTGCATGTATTAGTATTGATAGTTAATATTTGTTTGGACTGGGACAGTCTCGATAGGCCCTTGTGGCTTCTAACTGTCTCTATTTTTCCTATGTTCCTATGTTCCTATACTAATATTAGTCCATGGAGAACGTCTACTATAATAATGGTTATGTTATTTACATTTTTCCTGGCTTTGGAGGTTCAATACAAAGTCTGAAGCCATATGGAGGTATTTTGCAACTTTTTAGTGGGAGGTTTTCTTGAATAAAAAAAGAAAAATCATTATAACGATGAAGGGAGGGTGTAAAATTTTTTTCTTCTTCACTGACTATATTATATATATATATATATATATATATAATATATATATATATATATATATATATATATATATATATATAATATATATATATATATATATATTATATATATAATAGAGGAGAGAGGAGAGAGAGAAGAGGAAAGAGCCTGCAAGATTCAGTCTTTTGCTGGGATTTACGTTTACGAGTGCGAATATTTTTGAAGATGCAATTGTGACTTTTTACCCCACATTCCACTCTATTACATATATAACCTGTCTTTTTACCCCTTCTTCTCATTCCCCATTCCCCAATTGTCAACCCAACCATTCTATAGCTCGATAAAATGTTTTTTTTTTTTTTTTTTTTTTTTTTTTTTTTTTATTTAGTCTCTTTCGGCATTTGACGAGAGAAGATCGTAAATATTATGTAAGATAATTTTTCAAAGATGCAATTCTGACTATCTTTTTACCCCTCTTTCCTCTCTACTCCACCTTCCCCCATCTCCAATTATAGCACACCTAGAGCTTCGTGTACAAAAAAAGCTTTTACTTCTTTTTTTCTTAAATATAATATATAATTGTTTAAAATAATAATAATTAATTATAGATAATAATAAACTATGAAAATTATTTGGTTCTCCACAGCGTTTTCTTCCGTCAGTGACGGGTGAATTAATATAGTCCCACGCAGCGAAAGGGTTAAATTTATTCTTGATGAAACTAATATTCTAAGAACAAAAGGAAGAATATCAAAATGTTTATATTTTGACTACAATGTCCATAATCCAATCCTTTTGTCAAAGTTTCACCATTTTACAAAACTTTTATAATGCATTGCCATAGTAGAGTACAGCACTTGGGTTTAAGTTCTACTTTGAATTATATAAGATCTCAAGGATTTTGGATACCTCAGTCAAGATCTGTAATAAAAATGATTAATCATTGCATCTTTGCAAAAAAGTAATATTTTTGCTTGTACCCAAAGTATTCTAGCATACCTAACATCACTTAAAATTAATCACACTTTTTCTACATACAGGTATAGATTATTCAGGAAATGTATGGGTCAGAGATCCTGTGACAAATACAAGTAATAAAATGTTCATATTAATATTCACCTGCTTGAATATAAGGCAATCCATTTAGAGTTGTTACCAGATATGTCAGTTACTAATTTTTATATGCCTTTCAACGTTTTTGTAATTATTACAACATTCCTCATACTTGTATAGTGACAATGCTAAAACATTTTCAAAAGTACTGATATTTAAATAAAGCTTTAACATCAAGTGAATTTAGTGCTGAACTTTCTAAATTTAATATCAAACACATTAAATTCTTTGTTTAGTGCTTTCATTGGTGCAATGTGGAAAGATGATCAAGGTATCAAGAGCTGTATTATAAAGTTATAGGTCTTTCTAAGTTAACATATTTTGAGCTACTTATAATCTTTCAAATATTCAGAATGCTATTAATAGCTGACCACTTACATATGTCTCAAACTCTGAAACTTACAACCCATAACACCTAATTCTTTCTTAAAGTTGCATTGTAACACTTCTCTTATACTCAAAGAGGAATATGATGATACTTGGGTTGATAGTCAAACTAGGGTTGAAAACTTTGAACAAAATGAGAACATCTTAGAAAATTTCCGAAAACTCTGGTTTGAAAGTTATCTTTTAAGCCTTAGGGAGCATAGCAGAGATCTGTATCAAATCTCTTGGGAAAATAAAATCAAAGTAGGTGATGTGGTTTTGAAAGATCTCCAGTGAACCTAGACCTTTTTGCTCCTTGGAAAGGTTTTGGAAGTGGTTATTGGCTATGACAATAAAATTCGCTCTGTAAAACTGAGGCAAGGTAATGGTCAAATAGCATACCACTCAATAGTAAATTTGTACCCTCTTGAATTATCTATTACTCATAGTGAAAATACCAATTGAAGACAATTCACCGAACAATGACATAGATAATATAGACCCTATCAAAGACCAAGATAATAATACTTCAGTTGTAACCAAACCTAAACGTAAAGCAGCTGAAAAGTGTGGAAAATTCATCAAAGATTATAGTGAAGACTTTGATGAATAAAACCAAATTAAATAACATGTGAATTAAATACATTTTTTGTGAAACCAACTAATTAATTTGTGAATTTAACATTTCCATGAAAGTAAGTTGATTGTATTTGTCTCACAAATACAATAATTTTGTGGGAGTGTAAAATAATTTATAAAACAATAAAATTAAACTATTAATAATAAATATTTTAAAATTTTAATATATTTTACTGTAAAAATTTAATTAATATTGTGACATTAAAAATTTACTTGGTTTATTTAAAATTAATATACATATTTAAAAGTGCAAAAGTGCGCACGCGCATTAGTAGTAAAAATTAGATAACAGTCGTACATTTTAAAAATAGTATTGTTCTTGATTTTGTACTGAAAGCTTCTATTAATTGTGATACTTCAAAAAGTTTAAACTATTGAAACTAATTGTGTCTAGTTAAGTTAATATTGTTTATTATTGGTCATCATTAATAAAAAATATTCCAAGATTCATTTCTTAATGAAACTATAAAAATTAATAGAAAAAGTTAAAAGTAGACCTTATTTTAGCCTAAACTAGGTTTTGATAATCTAGCGCTGGAGAGTTAAACTTAGGGTGGGTAATTTAGGGTCTTAAACTTTAGCACTTAATAATAAAAGAATTCAATAAAGTTAAGAATTTAATTAAATTGAACATTAGCAATTAAATTCTCATAATATATATATATATATATATATATATATATATATATATATATATATATATATATATATATATATATATATATATATATATGTTAAGATACCCGAATAAAAAAAACCCCGGTGTATTAAGGGAAAAAAGGGGAAACCGGTGTTAGGGAGAGTGGCAACAATAAAGAAGATCCAACCTGCCTACACAGAGTTTTTGCTTTGATGACCCCGGAATTGACGAAATATTTACATACTGCGTTCAACTCCGTCAGCCATAGAACAAGTATTCCGTTCGCACTTAATTCGAAAGGGCACCAGAGGCCTTATTTATTTTCGGTGCGACGACTACCTTTCACAAGGAAGGTGATGATCACCTTCCCTATGCAAGACGGGGCCCAATAACTTTTGCAAGAAGGTTCCCTTACGTGGGCTTATTATTAACTTTATTAAAAAACACATTGACAAATCTATTCTAACCGTTACTCAATATAACTAAATATGAGAAAGAGGGAAAGTGAAAGAAGTATGATAACAATAATTTACACTTTAATATCAAATATGGCAAAAGGGTTAATACAACAAGGATAACTTTAATAAATGAATAGTCAATATAAACAATTGAGCCCTATTGTCTATCTATTTTTCCCCAATCCTACAATTTATTGATTAAGAGCAATCAATTTCTTTTTTACAATGTTTTCTATATTAATGGGATATTTGATAGCTTCTAAGACACTTGCTGAATCAACCAGCACCTAATTTAGGAGGAGTCAGGACTCATGAAAGGAGCTATTAGTATGAAGAACAGAAGACACAGAAGTTGGAAGAATATATTAAATACTGGGCTTATCTGTAGTTTTTGCAATATTTGGCTTTCGCTCTTGTACTTCTGTTAATGCGATTGGAATGGTTTATACCTGGTTTCTCCTTTAAACAAGTATACAATTCTGAATGATGATACGTTGACAACTAAATCAGTTTCAGGTAATGATCCCAATTCTGATTGTACCCGTCCAGAGACGGCAAGTAAATTGTTGTTATTCCAATATTTAGAGGTCCAAAGTTCAATCCTGGGGAAGTATCAGTCGATCCTAGTTGAGAGATGTGCTTCAACCCAAGCTCAGAATATAAAGGTTTGGCCCAACAGAGAATATAAAGGTCCGACCCAAACTTAGAAGCCTAAAATACAATTTGCTTTTATTACTTCCTTATCCCATTAATATTTACCTATATATATACATATGAATATTAAATAACACTTGAAATCATTATAAAAATAATAAATATATAACCCGTACCTTTTAAGGCAATGACTTTTGGCTTAACTCCTAACTGGTGAAGGCCTAAGCAATTTTAATAATTATCCTGTTTGGATAATAATTCAACTTTCTCGAGTTGGTTATAATAAGTCACAAATAGAAAATATAGAAAATATAAAGCAAAATTCAAAATTCTGTAACAGAAACAGTTATTAGCATCATAATATTTAAACAAAATAAAAGAATGAACAAAAAAAAAATAATTTAAACATAACATAAATGATTTGGTTTACTATCAGTATTCTGATAATAACAAAACTAAAAACACCAAAAGTAAATGAATATAAAAATGGTACTGATTATGACTTAATAACTCTCCCTTTTATCCCCCTCCACCAGATTTTAGCCCCCCCCCTAATTTCTGAAGGACTATTTTTCATAGTAGGGAATACATAGTAGGAAATGCATTACAAATAAATACATTACACATAATACAATACATTGCAAAAAATTTTTTTTTTTTTTTTTTTTTTTTTTTTTTTTTTTTTTTTTTTTTCAAAAATACAAAAATACAAAAAGTTTTACAAAATATAAACTCATTTTCAGCCAGATAACCATCAATTCAAGAGTTCTATTTACAGTTGCTTTCTTAAATTGTGGATCCTCTTTTCCCTCTGCACAGCTTGTTCAAAATCATGGAATAACCAAGACTGGTATTCCAGATTATTATTCGTGTGAGCTGATCTTTGCTCAATTGATTGTCTTATAATAGCCTGGAAAAAGGCAATATTCGCTTCACTATTATAATGTAAGGTATCATGAGTAATACCAGTTGAGGTAGAAGCAACTGCACCGGCATCATCATATTTATTAGGAAACTTTCCATAATCATAATCGGGAAGTGTATATGTATAAAATTTATGAGCATCTCCCCATGTGGTCTCTTGTCGATGTTGATCATTTGAGGTTTGTGGTTCATGACTCGTTGCTCGGTTCAGGATAATATCCCTCATAAGTAGAAGTTGTTAGAAGGATTCGCGGAAATCTACAAATCTTCTTAAGCATCTATCCACATCATCAGATGAATCAAACGTTTCCACTATCACTTTCTTGGTTTTCCCTTGGGAAATTGGTTATATCATCATCGTCGTCATCAGAGCTGACAGGTAATTGTCGGGAATGTACGAGCATCCTGGAGTGTATGGTCTTTCCTTTCTTAGCTACAGGTTCACCGTAACGATCGTGACCTGAAATTTGATAGAATATATTACGGGTACTTTTTATGAAGGCCTCCAAAAACCTTGTGTTCCCGTGTAAGTCCATCAGGCAAAAGTGAACAATTTAAGGTATCAGATTCTCCTCCAAAGAAATAAACCATTGGTGATTTATTATTTATCTTTTCACGTTTTCCTCGACTATCATAGAAATTATTAAGCGCATGCTCCGCCTGTATTACATGTTTATCAATCCAATGATATTCGTCGTTCAGTAAGGTCTTGAACAATCTAAAGACTTTAATGGAGTGTTGTCTCATTTTTGAAGCATTTAGGATGGGGTGATCTTGCAAAAAATCCTTTGTATCTGGACCCCCATTCCCTCACAATTCTTCGTCTGATTAAAGGTATAAAGGTCCTTGATGGCAGGAAGAACCAAATACATAATACAGTTTGGGTTTTTCTCGTACATTTCTCTATATAAAAGATTCATTGATGGAAGGAACGTCAGAAATAGATGGATTGTGGATTGGGACTAAATACAGTGATATCGTGTCATCCTTTGGTATTGAATATTCATTTCTCTTCCAAGCCAAAGTAGTTAAGGCCCAGATGAATACAACATCGATTTGGGGTATCATACCCCGTCGAAGTAAAGAAAGGACACTCATCAATCCGTGCACCAGAACGAAATTCGGTAACAGCATCGATTCCATATTCTCTACGCAACCATCTCTGGCCATCCCGAAAGATCTTGACTTCGGAGGCACCTACACACAGCAAGTGGATCATGGCGATGAAGCGTTGTTTTCTGTGGGTGGAGATACACAATATGCTGATTAGTACCATGTAGGAATAGTATTCCCGCAACTCCGCTATCCCCCCCAACTAAGCACTAAATTGACTCAGCAAGTGTTTATCAAGGAGTTGCGGTCGTAAAAAAAATTTTTTTTTATTTTTTATTTTTATGTACAGAAGTCTGTAGTGATTGTCGAGTCGCAACCCTATTTAATGTATTTGTTAGAAGATTATGCATTGTTTAGGCAAAAAAAATACTTATTTCGCACATTAAAAAAGGATTGTAAGGACAAAAACAAATAGACCAGTTTAAACACTCAATGAATTTAATCCTTAATTCAGGGACAAAAAACTGTTAAATTTGAAATTATATTTTTAGGTTTTTTCAATTCATCAAATAAACTCAAAATCACAAAAAAACTATCTTTATAAATTTGGGACTTTAAATTACTTAACCAAACCAGTGTTTGGAAACATTATTATAAAGGCTTAGTATCAGTTTTAGAAAAGAAATTTTATGTATTTGTTGGTGGTTATAGGAAAGGATAGTTTGGAAGACCTAACATATTCCAACGGTTGGAGCATAACATTAGGGAGGTTTGGGACTGTTCCTCGAGATCGCGTGAGTGGTCTAACAACAGGTGTTTCAATTACGATAGTTGGGTGATCCTATAGGCAAATTTTCCCGAGATAACCGTCTCCTAAGAACTAATTCTCCTTCAACAGAATAATTGTCTGGTAAACAATCCAGATGGGGAACAGTTGACATTTGAGTAACCCCAAAGTTATCTTCTAAAAATTTCCTTAACGTACCCGGTGATTGAGTTTCAGAATGATGCCGATCCCTCCTCAGGTATATGCGATGTGGTTAATCCATTAAGTCGTTCTATCTAATTCCAGATACGATCAAAAGTGGAATTTCATCCATCCTTCAACTAATGGATCTATTATTGTATTTTCATGTGAGTCATGTACATACATTGACGTATGATTCCCATTCTAAATTCATGGTCTTCTGGACTGATATTAACAATATTTTCAGTATCTTGTGATGGATTTTATCACTGGGAATCTTCGGTATAATCCCATTGAAAGTTTTCAAATCCACTGAATTCGAATGATGAATCTTCTATTTCAACAAATTTTGTAAATTCTCTCTATAGATGATTGAGGTATTAGTGTTTCAGGACTATTTTGCACTTGGAGATGAACATGATTGGCGTTTCGGAAGTACTTTGCAATTGGGATGAATATAAGAGAGGAGGCGAAATTGTGTAGGATATGTTATGCATAGGGACAGATGGAAAGACAGTAGAAGAGTTAAGGAGAAAGCTGGGGGAATAGATGGAATAGGACTATCTAATATACTAGATATTGAGTTCTTGGAGAAAGTAAAAATCTAACTTTGCTCCTATTATTTTCCCTTATCCCTTTGACTTATTTCATTTTTACTCTTATTTATTTGTGCGATTGTATTTTGCAACACTTTTCAAACGCCCTAGTTATTGATTCAGATAAGTTCTGTGTCTCAGCAGAACTTACTGGTAGGTCGGTAAAGCCTAGGAAATTATCCTCACCATCCTCCACTCCTGTTGGATATTCATCTTCTTGTAACATCTCTTCATCAATACTATCATCCCTCATACAATTCCATAGCAAGAATTCAGATTGTACGGAATGAACTATCTTCAGCATTCACATCCAAATTCTCATCTAATTCATCAGTTTTGAAAAGAATGTCAGCAAACTGTGGATTTCCTTTTAAATAGTTGGGTATTTCGACCCATTTTCTTAAATGTGAAAAGTGTACTTTCTCTTCCCTAGCATATTGGATTATTTATTCTTTTAATATTATAGGTTAATTTATTTTCATTGACCTTTGTGATGACAAAAGGTCCTTCCCACCTAATTTTAAATTTATTCTCAACATGATGTCCTTTATGTATTACCTTTTTAGACACTTTCTGACCTTTCTTGTATGGTTCAAAATTTGTAGTACCTTCATCCCAATACTGCGGAAAACTGTGAGAGACTTCAGGATGTACATTATTTAGTATGAACTTCAGATGGTGAAGTTTTCGATGAACTATGATAAGTATGATTGTAAATACTCATTGATGATGGAAGTTCTTCATCCCAATCTGATTCATGGTCCAATACTAAACATTTCAATGATTGAATCAAACTACGATTAAACCTCTCACAAATTCCATTACTTCGCTGGATGTAGTGGCGATGTTCTTATATGTTGAATATTAAATTCGGATAAAACTTGTTGAAAATTGGCGGATACAAATTCTGTGCCATTGTCTGTCAACATTCTGTTAGGTATTTTTAATAAGAAGGGTAACATTTTCTTCTTGAAAACTCTGGCTACAGTGTCACTTTGCTTGTTGGTGATTGGGAACTACGCAAGCCCACTTAGTAAAGTGATCAATAAGGACTGCTGCGTATTTGTTCCCTGATCTTGTTATTGGAAATTGTAGTAGGATCCATAGCCATTAGATCGAACGGACTATTTGCTGTTATTTTTAATGTAGGTGGTACTATATTTGTTGAGTGTGTTTTCAATTTTTGGCACGTAGGACAACATTTTACGATGTCAGATACTATCTGATTTACTCGTGGATGCCAAAAATGTCTATACAATAATTCTAACAATTTTATTTCTTCCTATGTGAGCACATCCCCAATGTAAATTGATTACCACAGAGATTATAAACTTGAAAGAGAGTACATACAAGTAATTCTACCTGAGCTATGTTGATAATATAGTATGTCATTCTTGCATCATTAACTCTAGGATGATGTGTTTTGAATATTTGGGTCCGTTTATGCTCCATTGAGTGACTGGAATTTGGTTTTTAAGGTACCCTATGATAGAACGAATAATGGAGTCATTTCTTTGGTCTTCCATAATATCCATTTCAGGGATATTATGTTGGGTTATATCAACCTGGTCATATACTGGATTATAGAATGGAATATTTGATGATAATTTCATCCATATTTGGTTCTTATTACTGGAGGTTGTTTTATCAAATAATTGTAATGAACCTCCTCCTAAAGCATTTTAAACTGCATATTCTCTTGAGCATCAGGAGAACCATACATCATAGGCTTTATATCTTTGTAGTATATTTGTACTCTTACTTTAAATAGTTTACAAAAAGCCTCTATTACTTCTGGTTTTAGGAATGTGTCCACTTAGTTTCATCGCATTTAGTTGTTTGCGAATGTTTTTCTCTTTTCAATTTATATTTTTCTATGTGCTTTAAAAGTTCATTAATCACTGATACTCGTAATTCCAGATGATTTTCGGATAGTACCATACAGAAATAAGGAAAAGCACATGAATAATGCATCACCACCTCCTGGAATAGTGATCATTTCAAATCCCGGAGGTATAAATTCAGTTTCGCGTGTGTTAGCATTGGCTTGTTCTTGTAATGGTAAATCTGGTACTGGGGATCTTGACAATGCATCAGCTATGAGGTTACTTTTCCCCACTATGTGTCGGATTCTCAAAGTCGAACTCATTTAATTCTTCCCAAGTTCTAGCAACTCTTCCATCAACCATACTCATATTTTGTAAGTATATTAGTGGTTGATGGTCTGTATGGATGACAAATTTGACTCCTCTCAAGAAAGCTTTTAGTGATTTTACAGCCCATCGTAATGCTGTTAGTTCCTTTGTCGATGGTACTGTAGTTCTTTTGAGCACCATTAAAAGTTGTAGAAATGTAGGCGATGGGTCTTTGGACTCCATTTTGCTTCTGAGAAAGACTGGCACCTGCTCCTATATCAGAAGCATCAACATGAAGTTCCATTGGGGATGCCTCAGAACTATAGTCTGGGAAACCCAGCAAGATGGGATTCACTAATGCCTGCTTTAGTTGGTCAAAAGCATATTGACATTTTTCATCCCAGGAGACAGTCTTCCCTCCTGTTTGAGAGGATAATGGTTTTGCTATTTGAGAGCAATTGGGTATGTGTCTTCTATAAAAATTGACCATACCTAGGAATTGTCTGAGTTGCTTTACCGTTGTTGGTATGGGGAATTCTAATACTCCCTTTAGATTCTTTTCTAAAGGCATTATTCCATTATCAGAAACTCGATGGCCAAGAAATTCTACTTCTCTCTACAAAGCTTTGTTTTTCTTGGTTTTAACTTATAACCGTTTGATCCTAAGGTTGTTAAAACCTCATCTAAAGTGTTGAGATGGTCCTCAAAAGTTTTCCCAAGGATGATGATGTCATCAAGGTATACCATAACCTTATTCCAGGGAAGTCCTGCAAGTGCGAGCATCATGCCACGTTGGAACGTTGCAGGACCATTTTTTACTCCAAATGGCATTTTTAAATATTCATACTGACCAAACGGTGTTGAGAAAGCTGTTTTTTCTATGCTATCAGGGTCCATATTGATCTGATAGTAGCCCTTGATTAGGTCTATTGTGGTGAAAAACTTGTTGCCATGCATGTTGTAGATCATGTCAATCAAGTTGGGTAAAGGAAATGAATCCCCTTTAGTAGCATTATTAAGTTTTCTGTAGTCGATACAAGAGCCTGAGAGAACCGTCAGGTTTTCGAACAGGTACCACAGGAGCTGAGAAGGGTGACTTACTTGGTCTTATGATGTTCCCTTCTAAAAGGTCTTTACATTCTTTCTCTATTTCTTGAGCCAAAGGTCCTTGAATTCTACGTACTGGAACTCTGACGGGTCTATCCGATTCCAATTCGATATTGTGGGTGATGTTGGTGGCAACTCCCACATCATTATCCCCTGTACTTAACACAGATATGTGCTTTTGTAACACTCTAATTAGTTGATTTTTTTGATCAATCGTTAGGTTAAGTTCTTCTATTTGGAATTCGGATATAATCGTTTTTACGTCCCAGTATCGTTCAGGGTATATACCCTACTTCAGTTAATTCCTGAATCATAGGAACAATTTCCAACTTTTCTGCTGGTTTAATCTTTCCCACGAGGGTGTTTCTTTTTATTCGTTTTTCTTGGTCCGTGTAATTTATTATAGCTATTTTAACATTGTCCACCCTGAGATCGAGAATTTCTGGTATTATGGAAACACCCGGGAATATCCATGCCCTTGGAATTCTACCAGTGGACAACGTTGCCTAGCTTCCTGCTGAATTTTATCAACCACAATAGATACCATTCTGCATTGTAACGGCTTTAGGACCGTAATTTCCGGTACAACACAATTATAGAAAGGTATATTGTAGCTAATATCTTTCCCTACTGTTATTAATTTTTTATGAACTCGGTGCACTAATTCACGGCGAGTCAGATCCGGTAAAAGATTATTATCCCTTAAAGAAACTGCGCCTAGTACAACATTATGAGTCATAGAGTCAATGGGAACTACAAATAACATTATTGGTTGAGGAGTAACGAATCCATTTTCGAAAACTATTTTCCTCTTGATATAATGTTCAACAGGTATTTTGAATGTACCCCCAAATCCTTTCAAAGCTGTGACATTAACGTCAGAGGCTAGTTTGAGTTCTATGTTTTTCAATGTGTGCAGAACCCCTGCATTGACGAGACTTACCCCTGCTCCAGTATCGATCATACAGTCGAAATACTGAGAACATTCAGGATGGTCCAATGCAACTGAAACTATCAAGGGGTCCACATCAGCCTGACATAGATTGAACAGAATATCGCAGTCTTTAGACTGATTCCGATTTTCCGATTCCAATGGATCATTCCCATTATTATTGATATCCGTCCTTTTTCGATCCCGATTATTATGAGCCATTAGTTTCGAAGTTCGATTTTTACGACTCTCCACAATGTGGCTCATCATTGCGGAGTGAGATAGTTTCCCAAATCTTCTGAACATTTTCCCTCTTCATGTGACTCTCCGCACATGTTACAATTGGTAACATATTTTTTCTTTGGCCGAGCTCCAGTCATAGCCCAAGGATCTGAGGATGGCCTAGTAGCCTCGAAAGTCCTAGTTTGATATTGTTCCCTCTGAGGTAAGGGTCTTTGTTCTTGTAATTTGGATGTCCGTTCTTGAGCCCTGGTAGATGCAATTCCTTGGTTGTTTCGGGAAGTACAATGCATCCCCAAGTGTTTACCCTTACAAAAAGGACATTCAGGGGTCTTGTTCTTGGTGGGTGAATCTTTGGTGGGATGATTTTCATTGTTCCTCCAACAATCACTTCTTGTATGATCTTTAGTTTTGCAGAAACTACAAATATCAAGGTATTTGTAGCAATCTGCCATCAAATGACCTCTCTTCCCACAAAAATCACAATGAGACACACTACTGTCGTCCTGCGATCGTTCAGGTATAGGGATATTCTTGATCCTTCTTGGTGGTGTCCGTGGGGCATTTGACCTCTGTTGGTTCGATTTCTGGGGTGGTGTTTGAATTTGATTTTTACTTTTTCTTTTCGGAGCTGGCCTTTGAAGCATTTCACTCCAAGTTGGTTTTGCTGGGGTTACTGCATCGATGTAGATTACATCTTGTTCATCATCATCGACGGTTTGTACATGTTGGTGTGGGGTCCTGGTGTCTGATTGAAAATTTCTTGGTGAGTCATAATCCCTTTGTGATGTATGGAACTCACGCTCATAACTGTCCGCTAACATAACAAGTCTTTCCCAAGGGACTCGCTGTTGGGTACCCATCTCATTTTGTATGAGGTACTCTCTCAATTTGGTTTGAACGGGATACGCAACATTAAATAGGAAAGCGGTTCTGAGTGACTCATGGTTTTGCATGTTAGTGTCTGGGTAAGCTCTTGATGCTAGTTGTTCTAATCTTAATGCAAACATGTTGATGTCTTCTCCTGGTTTGCGTTGAGCAGCATGATAATCTCGGAGCTTGTTCTCGTTCCTCCGTTTTTCCTCATGCTCAAACCACTTGAGAAGAGATTCCTTCACAGTCTGTATACTTAGTTGTAGTTTTAGTTATTACCACAAATAGTTTAAGGAATTTGCCACCAAGATACTTTTCAAGTAGCCTCACCCACTGATTTGGTGCTTGAGGATACTTTTGTGAACAGTATTCCTCAAAATGTTCAAAAAATTGTTTTAGATCGTGATCATTTTCATAATGATACACTTTTGGTTCTACTACTCTCGGTGTTTGTACCTTTATTTATTAATATAGTTAACAACGACACGGATTGTGTTAACAAGGCCATCTGTTGTTGTAGGATGTCAAACTGTGTGGTTGTTAATGGTATTTGATTTGCAGTAGTAACTGGCGGGGGTGTAGTAGTGGTTGTGGTTTGCATTCTTGGCAACACATTTACATTAGTAGTCATTGGTTGAGTTATATAAGTTCTTGTTGATGTGACTGGTAAAATGGGAGATACAGAAACAGTATTTTCAATGTTGAATACTGGCGAAGTAGTAATCTCGGTTCCTGATGATTCGAAAGGTAATGAAAAGATTTCTCCCTTTCCCTTCCCTTTTATATGTTACTGACCCTGGTGTAGGTATTGGGGTATTGGTAATTTCCATCACTGGTATCAAGTTTGCTAATTGGCACTCATGTTCAATTCATCTCAAATCCTGTAGACGGTTTAGGACCGGCGGCTTCTAATTTCTTACTCAAGCTCGGTCATTTGAGCATTTAAATTTCCCATAATACCTCTCACCGTCTCTGCCGATATTACATCATCCTGAGTTCCACTCGCAACTTCTTGTTGCACCCCTTCACCTCTCAAGGTATTAGCATTGATCTCAATACTTTGCAAATATGTCTCTATTGGTGATAATTGGTTTTCTCCCTAGATTATATTCAGACATTTTGATTGTCCTTATTTTTATTACTTCAATATGTAATAGGGAGTGTTAAGTTTTCTTGGAAAATACCAGAGACAAATAGATTTTTCCTATTTTCCTCTTCTTCACACACCTCTCCAGTTACAGCTGGTTCTTGATCTGCAACGAAAAAAAGGTTGGGGCTGCAAAGGCTCTATGCATATACTATTGATATGCCAAGAGTCTTGAGAAGAGATATGCTACTATTCATATGACCCAACTTTGGAAGTCCGCAAAAGAAAGGGGCATCTCCAAGGAGGTTGCTTTCAAAGAAATTACTCGTGTTTTCGATCAAGTAACTGCTATGAATCTTCCAGAGTAGTTTCTTTCATTCTTTTATGTAGGTTAGAGAGGTGAGATGTTATCTGGTTAATTACAATGTTATCTGGTTACCTCCATGACATCAATTTCTTAGACCACTCCTACTTGCCTTCCTTGTTTTAAGGAAAGCTGGTCAGTCTCCATCACCGAGACCAACTTTGGTAAGGGGGTGTCAGAATAAGTCTAATGCTAATATTTTTAACAGATTGATGTCATGAGAAAATAATTATCGATAGAGATGTTCATCACCCTCGTTCATATCTGTTTTAAAAAATAATCCAAGAAGATTTGGCTAGGAACAAAAGATAAGTACATCATACTTTCTTGTTCTAATTTTCTTTATATCTTATTTATTCCAGATTAACCTTGTTTATACTTAAAATTTCAACACAAAGTATCAACATCTTTATAACTTTATTAAAGAGAACCATAAAACTTTAAAACAAAAACAAAGACAATAACAATTAAGAAACTCAGTTTGTTACAAAGAACTTACAAACACCAAGTGAACTACGCAGTTCACGTGAGTAAACTTTTTACTATTCTTTTTCTTACACGAAAAATTTTCATATATATATATATTCATCTTTATATATTTTTTTTCAGTTCCGAGTCCGGAACTACCCTCAATTACAACTTTCTCTCAACGATTATTAAAGAATTATATATTTGACCTCAATCATCAGAATTGACCTTATGTACTTCTATATTGACAATTAACTGTCAGTATCATTTTTGGCAGTTCTGAACCAGACCTCTAATCTGTTCAGCTTATCCTAAACCTTTCATTCTCGGCGTTTTGACCTTGTTGTCAAGAGTTTTATTTTCGTCATCATAATTATAAATAAAACACTTTTATCAATTCTCCGTGTTTTATTCATTCCTGAACTACTGAAAAAGTTCATGTTGTATACTCGTTGCAATTGCTCTTTTGCGTAATCCTCCTGTACTCACAGAAGATCTGAGATTTTCTTTTCGAGAAGACAGATTGCGACGTCAACTATCCATCTCATTGAGGAAGACTCAACATTGATGCTAACCTCGTCTCCCGATAAGGAGAATTGAGCAACTCAATTAGACCACCTGAAACCGCTGTTAGGGAGAGCTAGAACTTGTGAATGAACTAACCTGCCTACACAGGACTTTTGGAAAATGACCCAAGATTTGATGGAACACCTATATATTACATTCAAATCCGTCAGCCATGAAAAAGGGGCCAACCTATCACAAGCTTTACACGTTTATATGGGACACTATTTGCACCAGTCAATTAACTTTCACGAACCTAGTTTTATTATCATGCAAATAATTAACAAAAATATAAGGAATGAGGGATAGTGAAAGAATGGATACTGATACTATATTTACTTATTGTTCAATTAAGGATTAAGCAAAATTGGTATTATAATGAATAAATTTAACTTTTATTAAATTGATTATAATTAAAAGACTTTCAGTTTATCTATTTACTATTAATCTTACAATTTCGGGTTGTTAATGTGTGGTAGGTATTTTTAACCTCTATTAATGGGATAGTGTTGGGAATTGGCAACAACTTGCGGAGTCAGTTAATACTTAAAATAGGAGAAGTATTTCCCTCTTAAGTGGAATTGTTAGTGATGAAACACAGAAGTTGAAAGAAGATATTATAATATGTTCTGCTTATCTCAGTTAGATGATGGTAGCTTGCTTCCCTCTTCTTCTTTCTTGTATGATTTTTCGGGTTATATTATTTGATCTTGTGATTCCTTTTCAAGACTGCAAGATGATATATGGGCAACAAGTCCTTGGAAATGGGGTAAGGGTCCAAGGTGATAACAACTACCATTTAGTTTTCAAAGTCCACAAGTGGAAATGATTTCAAGACCTGGGATCGAGATGGCCCAATGATGGGATTCTGTATAATGTGGTCCCCAGATTTGAAGCCTATAAAGATTTGTTGTTATTAACTCCCTATCCCATTAATATTCTTTATAAAAGTGGTATGCATATATTATAATTACAATTAAACATATTTAAAGTTCAATAATTAACATCAATATAAAATATAATGAATATTTAAATTTTTACCTTTTTGAAGGCACTTTCTTTAGATGACCAAATTAATTTCCCTATTGGTGGAGGCCTAATCAATCTCTAAGTCTTATTTATTCTTCTTAGAAAACTTAAAAATGTAATTCACAAATAATCAAATAATAAATATATACATCAATTCTCTGTAAAATAGAAATAATGAATAAAGAGAAATAAACAAAAAAAATAATTTAAAAATAAATAACCTATTTTTTGTAATGATCATCAGTACTACTGATGATTAAAAAATACAAAAAAAACTAGAAAAAATTAGTTATAAAATAACTTTTTGACTCTCCCTTTTACCGCCTCCTCATCAGTGGATTTAAAATCAACGGTGGGTGAAAACTTATTAACTCTTCATTTTAATTTAATTCAACTATATTGTATTTTATTTTTCTGCTGCTTTGATATTCAAAGTTGCGCGAATTGCTAACAGTAGTTATCAAGGATCAGGAGAGAAATATTAGTAAAGAGGAGGTGGAAGTAGCGATGAGAAAGGTAAAGAAAGGAAAATCTGCAGGAATGGATGGTATATACAGAGAGATGATAAAAGAAGGACCTACCTAGAGAGTTGATTGACTGGTTGGTGAGATTGTTTAATGTGTATTGGAGAGAAAGGAGAGTGCCTCAGGAGTGGCAGGACTCCTGCATTGTACCCATATACAAAGGAGAAGGTGATAAGATGGTGTGTAAAAATTATTGGGGGATTAGTCTGCTGAGCGTGATAGGAAAGATTTAGGCGAAGGTGTTAGTTGAGGAGAATGAAAGAATTGACAAGTGAGGGAATGGGTGAGGAACAAGGGGGTTTTAGGGAGGGTAGGGGATGTGTGGACCAGGTATTCACACTGAGATTGATTACAGAGAAATTGCATGAAAAAAATAAAATGGGGTATGTATGTTTTCTGGATTTAGAAAAAGCATATGATAGAGTATGCAGGAGAAAGTTATTCGAAATATTAATGGAAAGGGGTTGAAAGGGAATTTACTGAAGGAGGTGAAAGCTTTTTATGTGAATTGTAGATCAAGAGTGAAGGTGAAGAGAGAACTTTCGGATTGGTTTAGCATAGGAGTGGGATTGAGACAAGGGTGTGTTATGTCACCATGGCTATTTAATCTATTGATGGATGGTGTAGTTAGGGAAATGGAGAGAGAAGGGAAGGATATTAGGTTGAGAAATATGGAGGGTGAATGGGATATGAATGTTTTACTTTTTGCAGATGATGCAGTGTTGGTGGCAGAAACTGAAGAAAAGTTGAGAATACTTGTGAGAGAGTTTGAGGGGAAATGTGCAAATATGAGATTGAAAGTTAATCCAGCGAAGAGTAAGGTTATGAGGACTGGAGGTGGGGATGAAGAGATGTGGAGGGAGGAATGGGGGGTGTAGAAGTGGGGGGAAGGAAACTTGAGGTGAATGAATTCAAATATCTAGGAATGTTGGTGGAAGGTAAGGGTGGGACGGAAAAAGAAATAAAGAATAGAGTGGTAGAGGGAATGAGAGTGTTGGGGGGTCTAAGAGAAGTATGGAAGAAAGGAAAAATTTCAAAAGAAATAAAGATAAGAATGTTTGAAAATATGTGTTTACCTTCTGTAATGTATGGATGTGAAACATGGATGATAAGTGCTCGAGCAAGGAAAAGTTTGAATGTCTTTGAGATGAAAGGTTTAAGAGCGATATGTAAATTGAGAAGGATTGATAGGATTAGAAATGAAAGAATAAGAGAGATGTGTAAATGGAAGAGGGGTTTAGTTGATAGAGCGGAGGAGGGTGTGCTAAAATGGTTTGGACATATGTGTAGAATGAATGAGGACAGAATGGTGGGCAAGGTATTTATGTATTTAGATCCGAGGTGGATGGTTGTAGGGGTAGGGGAAGGCCAAAGTGGAGATGGATGGATGGAGTGAGAGATTTTGGGTGGAAGGAATTTGAGTTTAGAAGAGGGTAGAAGACTTGCGGAGGACAGAGTGAGATGGAGGGAGGTGCTGAAAAAAAAAAAAAAAAAAAAAAAAAAAATAAAAAAAAAAAAAAAAAAAAAAAAAAAAAAAAAAAAAAAAAAAAAAAAAAAAAAAAAAAAAAAAAAAAAAAAAAAAAAAAAAAAAAAAAAAAAAAAAATAAAAAAAAAAAAAAAAAAAAAAAAAAAAAAAAAAAAAAAAAAAAAAAAAAAAAAAAAAAAAAAAAAAAAAGGGATTGAAAGGGAAGAATGGATATGATTGTAAGGGAATTGTGGCGGGCACCACCCCACGAAAGTGGGAAAGGTGATAGTGAAATAAATAAATAAAATATATATATATATAAATAAGTTATTCAAAAAAAATTTTTAATATTTTTGTAATACTAGTGATCCTGCAACCTTTGTTGTACTGGAAATTTATTATTAGTTTCAAATCCCTATGGGTAGTTCCAGTAAAACTCGCAACATATAGGTATGTAATTACTTTCAACCACCTCTGGTCTTATATGAAAAAATCCACTACTGTGAACAACACAATTACCAAATGAATATATAGTAAATAAACATTTAAACTACAATTTGACTCTGCTCCTAAGATCCTGAGAGTGGTGAATTTACTCTTTTTACATACTAAGCCTTTCCAAATCATGATTATTATATTGATATATTCATTTAAAAACTGATGTGGTACATCATTCTGTCTAAGTAGCTTACCTAATCTTAAGAATTACCAATTCATTTTGTTTTTCCATTTCTTTTACAATTTAGTAGCAAATTATATACAAATTGTATTTATAAAATTGCAGCATTATTACATATATCCTATACTGATTCAACAAAAAAAAACTTCATTATCTTTTTGTTATGACACCTGGTAAGCCTATTGTGATGTAATAAAAATTGTCAAATGATTAAAACATTCTGCAAATCTGAAACATTTCCAAAAACAAAACTTACAATTAGAAAAAAAAATGAATGAATAAATATAAATCTTTAACCAAATACCCTAAACCAATTTTCAACAGAAAATAAATTATAAGGTAAATTTTGGTAGAACCCATAGATACTCAAAAACTATCGATTATTAAAAAAAAAGTGGATATTTTTCACGATTTTCGATATATTGATAATACTGTATTTACTCGAAAATCGATGTCTTCATATTTTTCAAATAATTATCGTTCCGACATCAAATTCTGGCTACTTACAGGTAAGGGGCTAATCGCCATATAGTAACTAACGTAAATACTTTGAACTTTGTAGTGAATGTACGGTTGATTTGTATGTATGTGCATGTGTAAAATAAGTAATCTGACTCATTAAATAATAGAGCAATGACGTTTAAATAACAACTTATGTTTAAATTGGTTTGATATATTTGAAAATATCAATAATCGATATTTCTATATCCTTACCATAGACTTTGTTAAAGTCTATGATCCTTACAAATGAGCATCGCCACAAATATTACAGTGTAACTAAAACTGAACTGGGTCAAAGAATGAAAATCAAGAGATGTTCACAAAATAACTTTACACCAAAGTTTTTTTTTTCTACCCTATTTCGAACCAATATTTAACTTTTTGTTTATGCTATTGTTTGCTTTATAGCTGATAAGTTTTTGTTGTAGGTATGTCTGTTTTGATACTGTCAAACGCTCCTCATATAACAACTATAATATCAAGAACCCAGGAGACAAATTTTATATCCTATAAAAACTCCATATATTTTGATTATTTCATCTAGTAGTATATTGTATATTCTTGTATCTATTTTCAGGTTTCATTCATAAAGGAAAAATTCCATTTAATTTATTTATCACAGGTTTATAGGGTAGTTTTTCACCAAGATTGTCTTGCAATCTTTACGTTGTGACATCACTAGCACGCTTCTACTTCAGTCATTTTATTTTTAAATGATCTAAGTAAATACAGTGTGGTTTTTAAAATATTTCAAAATTTAATATTATTTACATTTTCTCGTAAAACAAATCTTTTAAGTCAATTTCTTAGGTGAGTTGTAGTATTTTATTTTCCTTAAACTATACTACCATAATATTTCAAATAAATATATTTCTTTGTCTCTACCGTTCTTAAATATATAATTTTTATATTAAGGAACTTCAAGAAACAACATTTTTCAAAAGGAATCATAGTAAAAAAATGTCAAAAATTATTAAAATGTATCGCTAATTTCAACTGTGCACTTTCAGGATAAAGTCTTTAACTTGCAAAATTCAGTTGTAAGTTATTATAATCCACGAAAAACTATCAAAAGAAGTTGGTAATTTAATTCTGAGATCTGAGGCAGTTCTAAAAATTCCATGTGGCTTCTCAGTGTCACTGTTTTACTTTATATCTTTTATATTTATTTTATTTTATTTATTTTCAAGAATTCGCTATATCAAATTTTGACTATATCTAATAAGGATAAAAATTCTCTGAAAACAAAGAGAATTCTTATGGTTTTATAAATAATGCATTTTATAAATTCTGTTTTCATTCAGCATCATTCGAAGTAAAGCAAAATTTATCTTCTTGAGCTCTTTCGAAGCACCAGTTTAAGTGCAAAATTAAATAACATTTTCATTGATAAATTTGATCACATAACTCTAAGATTCTAAGCTATAAAGCTTTCAATATATCTAATGATACTTTATTCAATAATTTTTGTTTCATTGGTGGAATATGAGCCTACATAAACATTACCACTCCCGTAACATTGAAATATCTCAGCTTTCCTATATTCGATGTTTTGTGACTTAAAATCTGTCTTCCTACTACTACAATAATCTTGTTCTTCTACTACTGTTCTCCCAATGGAAAAGATTTTCTACTTTTAGTATCTCGCTATCTCTCACCAGACAGTTACATATTCTCACCCAATTAACAGGATCTTTCTTCTATTTAGAAGATTTAGATGTACAAAACACTGAATGATTGAGGTTTTCTCATATTTATCCAGGAGGGGAGAAGGCCGAATCATTCAGTATTCTTAACTGTCTTGAGCATCTGATTAAAGTAATTACATATATTTCGAAATGTGCTCAATCAGCTCTTGATCACCTTAATCTTATTTCACCACTATAGTCCTCTTTATAAATAATCTATTTTTCTCTTAATTTTCATATTTAAATTTCTCTCCAACATCTCCATCCCACCCTAAGCGTGTCTCATAGTACTTTAATCGAGCTGATTGGGGAACTTCTATCCTAACTATCCCTAAAGATGATTTGGGTTCTGCTGCAGATAAGGTAGGAACTGTAATTGTTGATGAAATGTGTAAGTTCATCTTTTTCACTTCTCAAAATTTACTGTTCGATTATGCTAGTTCTCGAGCCATTCAGGTTAAAGAAAACGCGTTTTATTAATGAAAAAATTCTTGTTCTCTTATCACTTTAGCTAATTTTCATTCCAGGGATATATTATTCAACATGTAAAGCGAACTTAATTTCAACAAATGAAAGTTTGATGGCATCCTAAGTTCTCCTACTGATAAATCTCCCTGGCGTTTTACTAAAAACATCTCTAACAACTACAGTAGATCTGCTTTTTCCTCCTTCAAAGGAAGGTTCTGGTGCTAATACTCAAACTGAAAAGGTTAATTTCTGTGGAATCTTATTTTCCTCTAATTTTACTATGAATGACTCTGGCAACCCTCCTCCTCTCAGCTGTCCCGTTCCATATATATATATATATATATATATATATATATATATATATATATATATATATATATATATATATATATATATATATATATATATATATATATATATATATATATATTATATATTATGATAAATCCTTTTATTTTAGATTTAATTAATGGACAAAATAATTTTAAATTATCAAATACGCCCTAAAAAAATGGCAACACTTCATGTTTATCACTAGTTACACGCGCGGTGAAGGCTAGACGGTCACTTACTTACTTACTTACTGGCACCTTAAACTTGAACCTCGTTGAAACAAAGTTGAAAATGTAATTGTGTTATAACAATAATATCGTCCATATTTTGACTTAACAAAATCTTCCAGAACGTAATGTATTAACTATTTAAACTAATATAGCCTAATTGTAGTTATATATTCTTTTTAACCCTATGGTAAGAGTTTTTATGGAACTTTGGGAAAGAAGTTGGGGCCTAACTGGACCTACTCAACCCTATAACTATTGCTTACTATTTGAATTAAATTGACCTATTTGCTTGATTGGGTTGGGTTAGTTTATTAACTTGAATTGTATGATTGACGAGACTTGCTGTTAATCTAGGCCTTGGGTTTTGAATCAGAGTTTTTGAAAGTTCTTTCTTGTTGGGTTTAAGTTTATGTTCCTACTTGGCTGCAAAGTTACTTAATTCACTACCTTTAAAATTTACTTATGCGCTTAAACGAATAAGCCGAACATCCAAGTATTTAATTCTTGGAAACAGTAAATCCAAATTTATTCTAGAACTTACAGAACAATTTAAATGGTGAGTTATTTATTAATTTCTTTTTATTAATTTGTAGGCTAAACTTTTAATAGAATAAGGTTTATTCTTGGCAAAAGCAGTTACAATATCTGCATAAGCGGTTTCAAGGGTTTCACGCCACAGAGAATCCCAATAGCTTTCCAAGAATTAAATACACAAGATAGTACTTGCTTGTGATTACCTAAATGCTAAGATAGACCCGACGTCTATTGGATTAGCCTATTTTAATTGTAATTTTACTCACCTTTAGCTTAATTAAGTTTCTTTGATTACTTGGGATTTTCTTTAACTTGGATGAAGGCTTATTATGCTTATTAAATTAAATTTTACTGTTTAACAAAAATTGCTTATTAATTTTAAATTTTATTTTGCAAATTAAATTACTTATTAACTTTAAATTTTACTGTTTAACAATTTAAATTGCTTATTAATTTGAAATGGCGTAGTTTGATGAATGCCAATCGTTGAACCGTTCCTTTATTAATGAAAGAGAAGATTTAAAAAATCGAGTAAGGTTGATATTAAATAAAATTGAAACTGGTGCGAGCGAGTCATTTATAAAAGATAAATTAGCGGAAGTAAAAGGTTATCTTAAATCTTTAGAGAAATTAGATAAAAATATATTGTCCAATATATATAAGTTTGATTCATTGCGTGAACTTTACATCAGTGATCGTGATACATCATTTCAATATAAAATTGATACCGAGGAAAAAATTTATTTGATTGCAGATAATTTAAATAAATCTAGCAACCCCTCCCCTACTAGCGAAGTGTCTGTCCCACCTATTTCCAATCCTGAAGTTGCTAATTCTAATAACAGTGATAGACCTGTTTCTAGCTTAAGTTTATTTAGAGGTGTAAAAGAGCCTCCTATTCAAATTGGTAGATTTGAAGGGGATGAAGAAGATAAATTGGCTTTTTCTCGTTTTCTTTCTAAATTTAATGCCATAATTGGTAGTAACTCCATTTACTCTGATGAAGAAAAATTTATTCATTTAATTAGTAATCTTGGGACTACCGCTTATGAGTTGATAAAACATCTTAGCCGTGAAGGTTCGAATTACAATGTTGCATTAAATATTTTAAAGACGAGTATCTAGATAAAGATTTTATTATTCAGAAAATTATTGTTAGATTGCTTGAAATACCCCCTCCACCTGAGGATGATTTTACAGCCTTAAAACAGTTTTTAAATGAAGTTAAAGCTTTGGTATATGACCTTAAATCTTATAGTATTGATTTACTTATGCCTGAAACTGCTGGGTTTCTAATGATTAGTACAACCGTAGTTTATAAGTTGCCTCCAAAATTTGCTAATGCCTTAATTGATAAAGTACAGTCGAATTATCCTAATATCTTAGATTTGTTTGATAACTCCTCTACATTACTTAGACGATTGGAACTAACTCTCAGAAATCAGCATCTACCTAAGCATGATGATTTTAACTTTAGGAGAAATAAATTTGGTAGAAACAATAATAGTAATAGCTCTAGTAAAAATACTAACAATGGTTATGAGTTTAAAAAGCTTGCTAATTATGATGATGGCCATAATGAGGGCTATGGTAGAGATAAGTTCTCTCAGTTTAGTCATCCTAAACCTTCACTTGAGAACTTTAAAATTTCCCAAAATTCTACCAAACCCCATGTTCCTTCTAAAACTAAGGCTCCCAATCTACCTTTTCCTTGTAAATTTTGCAATGGGGCTGGTCACACCATGAACAAATGTCCAGCCTACCCTGATATTGAATCTAGATTAAATAGGTGTGATCAGTTAAACATTTGTAGATTCTGTTCTAGTGTTAAGCATGCTACTGATGAATGCCCTGGTAATCATGACAACTTTTTAGATTATGCTTGTATGTATTGTAATCTTCATACTCATATTTCTGCATTATGTCCAAAGGGTCATCCTCTTAAATCTAACAGCCAAACTCAGGTAATTCCTGATGGAGAGGCTGATTAATCTAAATGAAAGTATTATTTTAGTTTTAAGTAGTTTGTATTATTTAATTTTAAGGTATTTGTAGGATTATTTTAGCATTGTAAAGATTAGATTTAGATTTAAATTTGTAGGCATGCATGTTAGAAAATATCTTGTTGATGCTAGATTGATTTGACTATTGATTTAAAATTTTGATTTTGCTTAATTTAAACTTAAATTGAAATTTAAATTGAAATTCTTGTCTGTTGGGAGAATATGATAAATCCTTATATTTTAGATTTAATTAATGGACAAAATAATTTTAAATTATCAAATACGTCCTAAAAAAATGGAAACACTTCATGTTTATCACTAGTTACACGCGCGGTGAAGGCTAGGCGGTCACTTACTTACTTACTTACTGGCACCTTAAACTTGAACCTCGTTGGAACAAAGTTGAAAATGTAATTGTGTTATAACAATAATATCGTCCATATTGACTTAACAAAATCTTCCAGAACGTAATGTATTAACTATTTAAACTAATATAGCCTAATTGTAGTTATATATTCTTTTTAACCCTATGGTAAGAGTTTTTATGGAACTTTGGGAAAGAAGTTGGGGCCTAACTGGACCTACTCAACCCTATAACTATTGCTTACTAATTGAATTAAATTGACCTATTTGCTTGATTGGGTTGGGTTAGTTTATTAACTTGAATTGTATGATTGACGAGACTTGCTGTTAATCTAGGCCTTGGGTTTTGAATCAGAGTTTTTGAAAGTTCTTTCTTGTTGGGTTTAAGTTTATGTTCCTACTTGGCTGCAAAGTTACTTAATTCACTACCTTTAAAATTTACTTATGCGCTTAAACGAAATAAGCCGAACATCCAAGTATTAATTCTTGGAAACAAAGTAAATCCAAATTTATTCTAGAACTTACAGAACAATTTAAATGGTGAGTTATTTATTAATTTCTTTTTATTAATTTGTAGGCTAAACTTTTTAATAGAATTAAGGTTTATTCTTGGCAAAAGCAGTTACAATATCTGCATAAGCGTTTCAAGGGTTTCACGCCACAGAGAATCCCAATAATATATATATATATATATATATATATATATATATATATATATATATATATATATATATATATATATATATATATATATATATATATATATCAGGTGAATGGACTTCTGAAGTCTATGAACGTTAGAAGGCAAGCCAGGACGGCATTCCTCTTCTAGATTTGAGGGAGTGTGCTTCTAAGTAGTGCCGCACCTCGTTTAAGTATTTTCTCTCTGCCTCAGAACTAATACTATTCCTCTGTTTGGAGCGTGCATAGTTTATACAACCTGTTCTGATTAAAAGTAGCCACTCTGATCTTTTGAACTATCGCTTAATAGTTCTCACTTGTATTCTAAGACCTCTGAAGCCCTTCTCAACTCTCAATTTTTGGATCATTTGGAATCCCATTCCCTTATTTCCGATATCAGCATAGCTTTTGGCGTTCGAGTTCTACTAATGATAAATTTTCCTATCTCAAAGAAATAAATTTTTCCACCCCTAGGGACCATGGGAAGTGTCTTTTCACTTGACGTATCTAAGACTTTTGACTGGGTAGGATATGCGTCGCTGCTTCGCAAGTTCCTCTCCTTTGGGCTTTCTCTTTCTCATTGCTACTAATGTCTAGCTTTCTTTCTGATTGTTAGAAATCAGCAGTTGTTAATAGGGTATAAGATATATATATATACATATATAGTATAGTATATATATATATATATATATATATATATATATATATATATATATATATATATATATATATATATATATATATATATATATATATATATATATAATATATTTAATATTATAAATATTAATAAATAATGAGATAAATTGAGTTTTTAAGACCTAATGGTTACAAAAGAAGAAGAAGAAAAAAGTCAAATTAAAAAAGAACAAATGGCTAACTTTGGGTATATAGCTGAATGAGAACGACAGCGTGTAAGTTAAGTTTTATAAGTGAAAACTTAATTTTCTATTATGGCAGCTATAGATTAAAATAAACTGCCCAAATACAGTGGCTTATTTATTTACAAAAGACCGGTCCTAAGAAGCTTCAAAAATTATTTACTATAAATATGGTGAGGAATTTTCTGTATTCTTTGTGAACCCTAGGTCCTAACTTTATTATTATCTCACTGTATTTAAATGTAAATTAATTAATTATTATTACTTATTTTATACGATATTCCGATCTTCTTGATTATTTTACTTTCATAATATAGTGGACAATTTCCTCTATAAGTAATCTTAATCAAAATCTTAATAAACTTAACTTAGGCCCATGCTAGAGTTGAGTTGACTGGGGTAGTAAAATATTCATTGCATAATAATATTTTTTCATATAGGGCGACTTCTTTCTTTAATGTCAATGGTGGTTTTCCACAAGGTTCTGTCTTAGCTCCTGCTCTATTTCTACTTTAAATTATTGATCTAAACTGCTCATCTAACTCTATCCATTCACATGCCGATAATATGTAGTACTGCTCTCATATCTTTTCGATACGGTCGACTCAAAGGCCAAAAGATATTACCCATTTTTTCCAAAGTAACGTTAGTGCTTTGTCTCGTTTCAACGGCGTTCTCGATGCACAAGGGATGTCCAGTCTCTGCACATGGCTTTGTGTAAACATTGGCAACTGATTTATGCTTATTTGTTGTAGTGCTTCCTTCCTTCCACCACTTCAGTATTTCGTGCCGAATTTAATCTCCCTCACTTGTTATAACTCACTTCTGTATTCACCTGCGAAATTTGCGATAGATGAAAATTGAATGATTTTTCATTTTTGATGCTTTCACTATTATTTAAACACCACCTCCTCAAATAAAGCTCTGCCTATGAGCGATTGTGTAATATATATATATATATATATATATATATATATATATATATATATATATATATATATATATATATATATATATATATATATATATATATATATATATATATATATATATATATATATATAGGTATACCTCACATAGTACGGCTAATTGGTTTCCATCAACTTCCAGTACTGTTTGAAACCGCACCTATTCGAGGAATGTAAGCTATAGGAAAAATGGTAATTGGTTCCAATAATTTTTTTTCAGCATTTTTTTCG
>SEYY01006063.1:0-15000 GCA_009176605.1 Armadillidium nasatum | reverse complement strand
ATTTTTTTTTTTTAATTTTTATAATTTTTTTTTTAATTTTTCATGTTTTATTTTTATTTTTATTTTGTAATTTTCTATTAAATTTATCTGAATATTTTATACCCAGACGCTGTAAAATATTTAAACATATACACAAATATGTCCACACTCTTGTATACGTAGAATCACTCACACTTCACGTAGATAAAGCATGAAATTTCAAGAATTCATAAACCAAGCAGGAAAGTAATCATATTTTCATTTTTTATATATTCACTAACAGCAAAATCATTTAGATATAAACTTTTAATATTTATATATTTATAATCTTATTAAAAATTAGAATGCAAATATTTTAACGTTACAAATGTTCATTACTTAGTATTTGAGTTATTATAATCATGTAATTTTTATATTTGTGACTTTGCGACCATAAATTCCTGTCATCCCTTTCCTTTGAAAGATTTGCTATCAATTCTTGACATGAATTACAATTCGTGGAACTATTTATCTCTTAAACTATTTTTTCCTATATTTAGCATACTTTTATATTTGATGAAAGTCAGTACAATAGAAACATGTAACATCCTCAATATTGGATTTAAAACAAATGGATCTCATCTACGTAGACTTTCTCTTAACCGTCTAGTTTCACCCAGCCAATACCCAATTCCTGATATTATCTGTTTATTCATATATTCATCCCGTTATCTTCAAACTATTGAATTATCATTCAGTCATTTGAACATATAATATGTAAATAAATGTACGCAACACTGAACTCCCTCGCTAGTCTCTTTTATATATTTAAAATTAACATATTCGGTATAGAGTAACCAGATATTCCTTTATTTCCAATACTAACATACATCTAAACATTATCTAGTAAGTACTTACAAAATAAACATGATTCTGCTACGTCATAGCCACTTGTACGATATTTGTTTCTTAGCCAGTCAATATTCAAGTCCTGATATTTCCTGTTTATGACTCATTCACGAAATTGTAAACAGATAACCTCTTTACCTCATCCATCTCATCTTTTTTTCTTCATTCATTACGTCACCATCGCCTGACATTTTACTTACCAACACATGTCAAGGTCTAAATTATTAACTATTTTCGTAATGGATAATATCACATGTCCCTTTATAATAAATTTGTAGCTCAAAATTATTTTATTTACACAAGGTGTATACATATCACGTGAGAAATTTCAAAACAGGGATGAAACGATTGTGCAACCATTCATGAAATAGTAAATCATCATGTATATTTTTTCTCATAGTAAATTATATTCGTATACTTAGAGAATCTGAACCTTATTCGTACTTGTGATGTCACACTATATCTTCATATTCCTATCTCATGACACCATACATAAAATCATGCTTTCACATTACATATACAAAGTATTTATACTACAATTTTTAGAAACATTTCTAAATATTATCAGTTATCTTCTTTTTAGTGATATCTGGCTACGCGGTATATTTATAATACCTAAGATCAACTTATCTTCTAATACGAATGTAAATATTGTGACGTTATACATTTTCTTTATTACTTTGTATTTGATATTATAATCATAGATATTTGTTTGTGACGTCACAACCATAACTTTCTGTCAAGCCACCATATCCTTTCTTTGAGAGTATTGCTTTCAAGTCCTGATCTGAATTACAAATCGTTTAACTATTTTATTTTTCTTAACTAAGTTAAGCTATTGGGTTAATCTTTTTCCAGTATTTAACATGCTTTTATATTTACTGCAAGTAAGTATAAGATAATCATGTGTCTATGACATCATAACCACGTGGTTTTTTATATGTTATCCTATCAATTCCTGATATTTCCTGTCTTTGACTCACTACACTTTCATACTATTAATCACCCTAACTCCAGATAACTAAGGTCCTATGGTTTGTCATGTATCTATGACGTCATAACCACTTGGTCGAAGTATGTTTTGTATCCAATCAATTCCTGATATTTCATTTTATGACTTGCTTCAATTATATTTACCGTATAGGCAAGTATTTATGGTACCTGAACCAAATGTTTAATATCCACAACTTATTGTACTTACAAATAAATATTCTAATTACATAAATCATTACCTTAATATACGAGTGAAGACAAAATTTACTAAATATTAAACCACATAATTTCAATCTCACGGCTCTGCTTCTTTCATAACCCCATAATGTCATTTTCATGTTCTCTGATATTGATCCAGTTTTCTTCAAACTATGATTTAGTCTCATTCGATATTACATTTTCTATGTTTCTTTTCAAGAGAAGACTTAAAAATTTATTTAGAATTAATTACACATTATTTTTTCTTTATTGGTATAATGGTATATGCCTATATACTTATAACTATTACTAACTTTATACTTTTCATTTTTTGAGGAAGGAACGGGATAAGGGGTAAGGGTAGGAAGATACTGAACCTTTATGCTTTATATATATATATATATATATATATATATATATATATATATATATATATATATATATATATATATATATATATATATATATATATATATATATATATATATATATATATATATATATATATATATATATATATATATATATATATATATATATATATATATATATATATATATATATATATATATTATATATATATATATATATATATATATATATATATATATATATATATATATATATATATATATATATATATATATATATATATATATATATATATATATATATATATATATATATATATATATATATATATATATATATATATATATATATATATATATATATATATATATATATATATATATATATATATATATATATATATATATATATATATATATATATATATATATATATATATATATATATATATATCTGAAGCGAAGAAAGTACCCCCTACTGGGCTTAATACACGGGGTGATAGGATTGGCTAGACCATTACGTTTCACTCCATTGCCCTTTGGTTCGTTCCTTTTAGCGTTTCATCGTCTCCGAAGGTCTCTAGTGTACCCTTGACTCACATTAGAGTGTCTATGCTCCCACAACTTTCCTACTTCTTCACATTTGTCCTACAAATTTACAAATGCTTACACTTACATTACCTATTAAATGAATCAAAATGGCGAAACATAAATCTGCCTATGAGAAACCAAGAGGGGCGGATTCTAAATATAGCCCCTCATCTACTGTTTCCCCATCACCATTAGGGAGTTGTTGGCCTCCGGTGATGGGCTTGGCGCCAGCAACACCTTATTGCCAACTTGCCCTGGCACGGTCTATGTTTTTCATAAATTTCTGCAACATCGCGGTCTTTTTTCTAATCTCCAATTTCTCGAACACCACCTCTCATATTTTAGACCACATCTCTTGTTCCTAACTGAAACTCAGACGTCTGATTGCTATGACAGCAAACCTTTCTCTGTTTCCTCTTCCTGTCTCAATCCTCAATTTTCAGAAAAGGCGGATTTTGCGCATATGTGCGTAATGATGTT
The DNA here is from genome assembly GCA_009176605.1 of Armadillidium nasatum. Lineage (NCBI taxonomy): Eukaryota > Metazoa > Arthropoda > Malacostraca > Isopoda > Armadillidiidae > Armadillidium > Armadillidium nasatum. Next base: position 11,500 of record SEYY01006063.1, on the reverse strand, counting down.
GTCTGTTATCGTGTTTCTAATTTGGAGTCTTCTGAATTCTCTAACTTATGGAGTAAACGTTCTTGCAACTCTACAACTAAATTCATTTGTTCTGTCTACTTATCTCCTAACTCTGCAGATTATCCAAAATTCTTCGACTATCTTAATACCAAAATAGAACACATTCTCTCTTCTTCTCTTTTCTCCGAAATCATCATATTAGATGATTTCAATGTTCACCACCGCCAATGGCTTTCATCTAGTTCTCATAATCCAGCTGGTGATATCGCCTACCAATTTTTTTACCGAGAACAACCTTGAGCAGTTGGTGAATCTCTCTACCAGTATCCTTGACTGTCTTGGTGATGAACCCAACATACTAGATCTTTTCCTTCTACTTTTCCTTACACTGTTAAACTCTTTCCTCTTCTGGGTTCATCAGATCATCTTCTTATCTCTGTACCTTGTCATGTCTCTTCAAGTCTTCCGGAAGAACGGCCCCGCCTGCTGCGAGGAGACGTTTGAATCATTTCGGTGCCACTAACTGGACTGACTTGCGGTCGTACTTTTCTGATTTTCAATGGAATGATTAGTGTTTCCGTGAGAGGGATCCCTCGGAATGTGCAGAGCGCATAACTGAGGTGATTCTCTGTGGCATGGAGGCGTACTTTCCAAATTCTTTCCCTTCTACTAAATCTAACAAACCTTGGTTTAACTCTGCTTTTCCTCGAGCTATCCGCTGCAATGATACTGCCTTCAGGGATTACCGTCGTCCTTAAACTCGAGAAATTCATGCAACATATAAATTTCATCACTTATATTTCACACACATATATACATATATATATATATATATATTATATATATATATATATATATATATATATATATATATATTATATATATATATATATATATATATATATATATATATATATATACAACGTTATTTCTGCTCTCTCTGAACTTAACACTAAGAAGGCGTACGGTCATGATAGTATCTCTCCTGTGGTTCTCAAAACTTGTGCTTCAGAGCTTGCACCCATGCCTTGGTAAACTATTTCGTCCATGTCTTTCTACTTCAACTCCCACTTCTTGCTTGAAACGTGCGCTCATTCAGCCTGTGTCAAATATGGGGGACCCTTCTCAACCCACCAACTACCGTCCAATTTCTTTAACCTCCGTTCTTTCTAAAGTTTTCGAATCTATCCTTAACAGGAAGATTTGGATACATTTCAATTCTTCTAATTCTATCTCTGATCGCCAGTATGGCTTTCGTAAGAAACGCTCTACTGGTGATCTTCTTTCCCTTCTCTCTGACTCTTGGTCCTCCGCTCTTCGGCATTTCGGTGAATCTTTTGCTGTGGCGCTGGACATATCGAAAGCTTTCGATAGAGTCTGGCACAAAGCTTTGATTTCCAAACTTCCCTCTTTCGGAATCTATCCTTGTCTCTTTGATCTTCTCTCTGATTTCCTTTCTGGTCGTTCTATAGCAGCTGTTGTAGACGGCCACCGTTTATCCTATAAATCTATTAATAGTGGTGTTCCTCAAGGATCTGTTCTATCCCCAACACTTTTTCTGCTTTTCATTAATGACCTTCTCTCTATTACTTCATCTCCTATCCACTCCTATGCTGATGACTCCACCCTTCATTACTCTTTTCATTTTGAAAGGTGCCCCTTCCAGCAACAGTTAATAGAGGCAAGGAGGGTGGCCTTCGAACAACTAACCTCTGATCTATCTCCCATATCCACTCCTATGTCCAAAACTTCAACCTTCATTACTCTTTTCATTTAAAAAGGTTCCCCTCCCAAGAAACTGTTAATATAAGCAAGGAGGGTGACCTTGGGGCAACTAACCTCTGATTTATCTCTAATTTCAAATTTTGGCAGAGAAATTATAGTCGTTTTCAATGTCCTAAAAACTCGATTCCTCCATCTCTCTACTCGTCACAATCTTCCACACAATTAAGATATCTTCTTCGAAAACACGCAACTCAACTCAAACCTTCATCTCTCTTTAATGTTCTTGGTGTTTCTTTTTCTCGTGATCTTTCTTCGAAAGATCACATTATTTCTCTTTCTAAACAAGCTTCTAAGAGGTTTTGTGCTCTGTGGAGCCTTCAGTATTTCTTCACACCACCCCAGTTGCTTGCTCTGTATAGGGGTGTTGTTCGCCCCTGTATGGAGTATGTTTAACATATCTGGGGTAGTCCCACTCATACAGCTCTCCTGGAAAAGGTGGAGTCTAGAGCTTTTCGCCTTATCAAATCTCCTGCTCTCACTAATTCTCCCGAATCTCTTTCTGCAAGTCGAATTATTGCGTCACTCTCTCTATTCTATCGCTATTACAAAGGACACTTCTCTTCTGAGCTCTCTCGTCGCATACCTCCTCCATTGAGAAGGGCTCGTGCGACTCGTATTTCTACACAGTCTCATCCTTTCTCTGTCCAACTGTCTGACCCAAGACTTAAACGCTATGTTCAATTTTATATGTACTCTATTGATAAAGTCTGGAACACACTTCCTTCATCTATTTTCCAGCTTTCTATGACTTATGCACTTTCAAACGCCGTGCATCAGGTCATGTCGGCGTTTAAGTTTACCATGTTTCCGACTTTCATTCTAAATAAATAATAAAATTAAAAAATAAATAAATAAATATATATATATATTATTTTTTAATTTTATTTCTCATTTTTTGAAATTTTTATTATTTATTAATTTTTTATTTATTTATTTTTTTATTTTTCATTTTTTATTTATTTATTTATTTATAAATTTTTTATTTTTATATTTATTTATTTATATATTTATTTATTAAAGTAATTATTTAATTAAATAATTAAATTATCATTTTTTTTAAATTTTCCCGCGAAAAAACTACGCGGCTGACTTGAAATCTTCAAGGGTGACCTTGACCATGCTCTGAAAACCGGTTGTCGTTAGGCCTAATTACCCACAATATAGCTTCCCTACTACTGGCACTCCCCTCAGATGGCACTGGAACTGGTACTACAGTCAAACTCTTTCTACTATATATATATATATATATATATATATATATATATATATATATATATATATATATATATATATATATATATATATATATATATATATATATATATATATATATATATATATATATATATATATATATATCCTCTGGTTTGCAAAGGTCAGAAGCCTACCTATTTCCACCAGAGTTGGGGAAATGCCAGAAATCTGGTAGCTAATGGCTTACGTGACCCGATCCATGGCATTAAAAAGTGTGCAAGTCATAAGAGATAAGGGACTTTTTTACAAACTTTACCAGTAGAGTTCATGTAAGATTGATCGTAGCAGGGTAGGAAAGTTGGACAGAAAAAGGATGTGAATATGTTCAAAGTAGAGTTGCACGAGCCTTTCTCAATGATATAGGTCTGAGAGAAAGTAACGCAACAATTCGACGAGCATGGAGAGATTAAAGGATTGTTAGTAAGAAGCAAAGGAGTTTATAAGACGAAGAACCCTTGACTCCACCTTTTCGAAAAGAGCTGTATTAGCGTAACTACCCCATATAAGTTAGGCGTACACCATATAGGAGCGAACAACACACCTATAAAGAACAAGCGACTGAGATGGCGTAAAAAAAATTCACGAAGGTGCCTCATAACCCCCAACCTCTTAGAAGTTTGCTTAGAAAGAGAAGTAATGTGATCCTTCCAAGAAAGATCACAAGAAAAAGAAACACCTAAAATTCTGAGGACATGTGAAGGTTTGAGTTGTGTGCTTTAGGAGAAGATATTATAGTTGTGTATAAGATTGTGTCGAGTAGAAAGATGGAGGAATTGAGTTTTTAAGGCATCGAAAACTACCATTTTTTCTCTGCCCCAATTTGAAATACGAGAAAGATCAATGTTCTATTCCTCCAAGGTCACACTTCTAGCATCAATTAACTGCTATTGGAGGACGTCTTTCAAATTGAAAGGAATAATGACTTGTGGAATCATCAGTATTGGAGGCGAAGTAATAGAGAGAAGATCATTGATGAAAATTGGAAAATAAGTTGGAGATAGAAAAGATCCTTGAAGAAAACTATTTATAGATTTAAAGGAAGAACGTTTCCAGCAAAATGGGAAGGTCGAAGTGGAGAGACAGAGACAAAATAGTTTACCAATGTAAGGTGCAAGTTCAGAAGCACATGTTTTGAGAACCGCTGGAAGAATTCCATCAGGACTACATGCCTTCTTAGTTTTAAGTTTAGAGAGAACAGAAATAGCATCTTTAGAAGAAATTACAATATTAGTCATAAATGAGTTGGAGGGTGTTGAGAGAGGAGAAAAAGCTTCGAAATCGTCTAAGGTAGTGTTAAAGACAAAAGTATGAGCGGAAAAATCAGTTTTAGTAGAAGGTAAAAACCTTCAAGATTACCTTAAAACAGCCTTTTACAGCTGCACATAACCTATACTTACAAGTCAGTATGGTCTGGGACAGCCCTACTAATTCTTAAGGCTTCATCTGTAATTTCTTCTGCAAAATCTTGAAGTCGCTGGTGAAAAAGATGGAGAAAAAGGATTGTAGAAAGCTTCCAGAACATTAAAAAAATATTTGTTATTTTCTGCACCTTTACAATCATCAACTATTGCCAAATTTGCTTTATGTGCCATTCAGTGAATATACACGGCGTACAGATGTAAATCATCAATTCTTTTGTGAACGACAACTCTTTCCGGACATCACACTAGCTCCACTGTAGAACTGACTAACTGACGGGACATTTAATTTAGTTGCTCAAGAAAATGAGCGATTAAAAAAGCTCTTCGGATCATTTTATGAAAGTAAAAATTCGTTCTACAACAACTAATCCAATGATGTAGCAATAATATATATATATAGTTGCTCCTCTTTATAATATCACGCTTCGTAATAAACGATTGAAAACATACCTCTCTTTATTTTATTAAAAAAATCTCGCACAAGATCAATGGTTATATAGATTATTTCATTCAAAATTGAATTGTTAAGTTAATGTAATAATTTACAAGGAACTAAAGTTGCAATTACAATTGGCAAACACGTCACAGATTTTACGAAATTTTCCTTTTTTTCGGAATGAATTTCTGAGGAATGACCCCTAAGAGAGATTCCTAGCTTCCCAAGGTATAAAACAATGCCAACTATTATTTTGAAAGACTCTTTGTTTATTTTTATTTCCTAGTTAGACACAATAATCAATTCTGCAACTAAGTTTCCCTGTCGTTTCGTAGATATCCACCCTGACAGTTGAAATTAACTCATTAAATGAGCCGTGGAAATTTTTCTTTCATATTTCTCCAGTTTTCTATTCCAGTTTTTTAAAACTTTGCACTTGTTCTCCGGTGAGAAACATCCGACACACAAAACAAAAGACGGCATCTTTTTCCCATCTTTTTATATTTTTTTGAATGAACGCTTTGAAACTGGAAAAGATTGGTGACGAGACCCTGCTGTGAGTGCACCTAAATCTGCGATTGATGCTGTTTGCACAAGTTCTGAACTAGGATAATGAAGGTCAAAATGTATCATGAGTACAGGTACCTTCTGATGAAGATGGTATGGGATTAGCCAAACGTTTCATAAAACATTAGCATCTTCAGATGTGGTACACTGGACCAAAACAGAAAGCTTGTCTAAATCCCTTTTATTACTAGTACTGGTGTCGGCTGCATCGGTACTTTAATTTTAACTCAAGTGTATTTTTCATATCAAAAAAAAAAAAAAAAAAAACGAATGTTTGATACTTATTTTAATTTACACCGCTTTAAAACAGCAATTTAAGCTGATATATATATATATATATATATATTATATATATATATATATATATATATATATATATATATATATATATATATATATATATATATATATATATATATATATATATATATATATATATATATATATATATATATATATATATATATATATATATATATATATATATATATATATATATATATATATATATATATATATATATATATATATATATATATATATATTATATATATATATATAATTATATATATATAATATATATATATATATATATATTATATATATATATATTATATATATATATATGTGTCAGATATTATACTGTAGTCAACCAAATTCAAGAAATTATCAAAAAGGAAAAAAGCAAAAAAATATTCTCCCTCTCCGACAACCTCCTGACTTAGTTGACTTCCGAATGAAAAATATAACTAAGTTGATTTGATTTAAATAATACACCCATTCGCATTTAATTTCGGTAGTGGACTGTATTTTGTTATAGGAATGAGAAATACGAATGGGGAGAATCAACAACTCTAGTTGCCAACTCTAAGTTTCATTCGGAGCACATTTCAACCTATTCCTTTGTGTCTTCAATTGAAATGACCCACTTTCGTTAGACAACAAGGGAACAGCCAAAGATTGGGTCTCTTATTCTTATATAAAATAAATAATCTATTTAAATAAAACTTTAACCTTCCTACCCTCTCCTTTCGAACCAAACCATCTCAAAAGAATTGTGAGAACTATTCTCTAAAATATTTAAGAATGGCTTAATTCGAAATTAACTGAAGAGACAATCCTTCAGAACTGAAGAAAGTAAGAGGATAAAAGTGAGAATAATTTTCATGTTTATTTTATTAAAAGGATAGTAAAGGGGTCTGTAATGAATATAATAATATATAATCCAAATGTTGTTGACGTTACGTTATTTTTGATTATGGATCAGTAATGTATTTGAAAAAAAAAATATAAATATAATATAATAAATAATATAAATAAATATAATATAATATAGTTAAAGCGTCAATATACCTAAATAATATAGTAAAACTATCTTACTTAATTAATAATATCTAACTTATAAGTTAAAGAGTCCATTATTTTATAAACTTTAAGTTTATACAGTAAAGTTTTATTTACATCTAAATACTAAGAGTGTAAATAAACCAATTTTTTAACTTAGAACTAAGTTATAATTAAGTATCTGACTGTCTTATTTAAAAACAGCAACTCTTAATATTTACAATAATTATTTTATTTAGAGTGGTTCTTAAGTAGATTTATTTTTTCTACCAAGAACATTATATTACTGAAATAATAACTTAAATGTAACCTAACAATTTAAAAGTGTAAATGATTCTAATAAACAAACAATAAAAAAATCCTATTGTGTCATATGTTGTAAGCAAAGCTGTGAATGAAATTTTTTAAACACCGAAGAAAGGTGTTTTAAGTCTCACCGAAAAAATAGAAAGGAGGATAGGACAGGAACTTGAAATAACCGAAATTCCCTAACTAATGATGATTACCTCACATCTGAAATAAAAAAATAAAAAAGATGAATCTAGAAGATATTTAATTGTCTGTTTTTCAACGTAGGAAATTGTAGAATTCAAGACAAAACTTAAATTCTACAACTTCGCGTAGGAAGACAATTAAATAAGGAAAGACTAAGTTGAAGTCTTAATAGGATTTTCGTTTTAGTACTCACCGGAGAAGGGGAATCTGTACGAATTCCACTTCTCTCAAAGCTAGAAAATCCTAAAAAGATATCAACTTCAGAATTAAGTTGACAGGATAAACACTCGGTACTTTCTTTTCTTTTTAACTTACTGGAAAATAGGTGAGGCGTACCGAGAAAAAACCTAACTAAGAATTAAACCAAATCGAACAAAGTTAATAAAATATTTCCGTCTGGTTATTTATAAAAAAAAAGCATAACCAGACCCTGGCTTGGCCTCCTCTGATTAGAACCAGAGTTTTAATCCTAATTGGGATTTGCAAAGTTTAAAACAACTATGCAAATAAAAATAATAAAGATAATTTAACCTGCGAATTTAATTTAAATAATGGAACTAAAAAGAAACGGTTTAATAATGATATAAGGGAGGTGATCTATAGTTCCAATATTCACAGGTTAAAATTCTAAAACCTTCTTATAAGCAAGATTGTCTTAGAATGGCGAAATATGCTAATTTCTAGCTATTTATACTCCGACAGTCGACCGAAAGGTAATTGTTTTCAAGTAAAAAAGAAAACAAGAATAATCTTCTAACAGTAGAAATGTGTTTTATTCTAATTTTTAAATTAGCCAACTAACCTCAAACAGCGATGAAAAGGCTTTATTTACCCATAAAATAATAGTTTCCCTTACTTCCTTCCCGTTCTCTCAACATTCCTAAAGTCACCTTTCCATTAACAAAGGTATTTACTATTTACTATGAATTTTGTTATCAGAGGTCACAAGATTTTCAACTATAAAACAATCTTAATCTTTAAAACTGATGACAGATATTTGGTTACTAAAAATTAAGGAAGATGTAATTTGTTTGTTTCAAATAACACTTCCTGTTGAAGGAAAACGTTTCCAACTTATTCAAAAACTCAAATGTATAAAAATTTCAAACACAAAATGAAGCGGCCATTTCCTTTCTCACAACAATCCTACCAACCTTAAAGGTAGTAAACAACTGTTAAATTTTTTTCATTCAACAACCATTTCCACTAAAACCATCTCAGAAGGACAAATAATTTCAATCTATACATAATATATTAAAATAGTTGTCAATATGAAAGATATTTCCATTTTACAGTCTATTTAATTATTATTATAAAGATAATTAGGAAAGATTGGTAACCTTGATTGACTCTCTCTGAGTCTCTGAGTGCTGGGTTCCAACTGTCGCCAGACGAATTATTTTATTTAATTAAAGTTTCAAATCATTACTTTTATTATTAAAAGTAAGATGTCATTAAATTTTTATACATATTTAATGAATTTTAATAAAGGAATGAGAAGTAATTACAATTTTAAATAAAAATTATAAAGTTTCAATAAAAACGAATTGACAACTCGAAAGTCCCGTTATAGAGTCTGTTGAAGAACGTACATTTGACTCACATAAAATACGCACATGTGTAAGTGTTTACATGCGCGTATAATTTTGCAATATATGGTATTTCAAACCATATTGAAATTTCAAATTTATCAAGTTCTATTCTCATTCATATCTTTGGTAGTAAATTTGAATAAGATTTGCTACATTAAGCTCCCTGCCAAGAGAAGAAGAAGAAAGAAGAAAAAAAAATAAATAAATAAATAAATAAATAATAAATAAAAATAAAAACTTTTACAACTTATCAACCAAATCCATATCAAAGATATGACTTCCTCTAGAATCATGACATTAACAAGATAAATAATAGGAATATAAATTGAAAATGCAGTAATGAAAAGAAAATGAAAAGGGAAATTAGCAAGTGAGAAAGAGATAAAAAATTTCTTTACATTTGAATGAAAAGATTTTTAAACATACTGAATAAAAAATAAAATTAGTCCAACCTTTTTATCTAAAATCAAAGAAAAAAAGTTTTAGGAGTAAATAAATTAGTTTCATCATCAGGTTTCCCATCAATAGAAGAGCTCTCTATAAGGATCAGACCCTCTCTTAAAGTCACAATGAGCAAACAAAGTACAATAATAATAATAATAATAATAATAATAATAATTTTTTTTTTCAACTGACGTAGTAAAAGAAATTTAAAGGATGAAATATTTAAAAAATATTTTCTAGTCCCAAATAAAGGTTGAGATTTTTTACTCGTTTTATCTCAGTGACAAACTCTATTTCAGACTCTTAAACCAAAAATTAACGACACTGTTTTTTTTCAGTCGCAGTGGTAACTCTGGTTTTAGACCCCATTTAATCATGCAAGAGAGCATAACCAATGGTAAAAGAATCTTTGAAAAAGGGTCAGTTAAAAAAAAAAAAGGAAATTATATTCCTTAAAAGTCATCAATGTTCTGCTCAAGTAATCGATAAGAAAGAATCATTCCTACGAGAGATTCTTTGATACAGCAACCTAAATGAGTTTAAAGTAAAAGTTCACAAAGTTAGAAATTTAAGTAATAGAGTTATTTAATGATTTCTGACAAAATAGGCTGGAGCTAAAAAAGGTAAAAAATATAAATTATATAAAAAAAAAATTATTTCTTATTCATTCAAATTTAAAAGAAAAAAAAAAATATACATATATATATATAAATAAAATATTATAGTTATTAAAATAAATAAGAAATGTCAATTTCTAGCCAAAATCATGCTTTAATATAAATTTAGTAAATTTAAAAATTACAAATTTTAGTTCTCTTCTGTTATTATATTTTTAATTCTCTGTCTCGCCACAATTTTGGCTTGACGAGAGGGTCTAGGGAGAGAGGTTAATGGTGCAGAAGTCTCCTCAATGGAGGAGTTATGCGGATTTGAATAAATTTCCAAAGGATATAAATGAACAATAGCTCTTGTAATTATTCCAGTTTTAGTTTTAATAGAAGCAGATCTTGTAAACCCATCTGGTGAGGTATGTAGATCAACAATTTTTCCCAGCTTCCATTTTAAACGTGAATTGTCACCTTCTATTAATACAATTTCTCCTAGTTTTATTTTAGGACGATTTGAATTATTTATATTTGACGAAGATGTAAGAGATAGTCTTTTTTCCAACGTTGTTGAAACTTATGAATAAGATTAAGTATATAACGATATCTCTTACTGAGTTTATTTGTGTCGTTATAGTATCAAATTCCAAATTTTCCTCAGGAATAGGAATTGTGTGGAGAAGATGTCCATATAAAAGATGAGAAGGAGTAAGAAATTCCTCCTCATTTAAATCATCTCCAACGTAGGTTAAAGGTCGAGAATTCATAGTGTTTTCAACTTCAGTTAAAACAGTATTAAATTCATCAAACGTAACAAGAGAATTTTGTAAGTACGTTTTAAATGAAGTTTACAAATCCCGACTAAGCGTTCATAGAATCCACCAAAAAAAACTGGCCCTAGCTGGGTTAAATCTCCATACAATAGAGTTTTTTAAAAGAAAATCTTTAATTGAAGGTAACGTATGAAGGTATTTTATATATTCAGAAGCTCCTTTAAAATTTAAAGCATTATCGGAATATAAAACTGATGGCTTTCCTCGACGATTTATAAATCGACGAAAGGCTAGTAGAAAGGATTCTACTCCATTATCGAAAACAAGTTCAAGATGAACTGCTCTATATACAGCACAAGTGAAAAGAACAATATAACATTTTTTAATTATATTTTTAGAAACTTTGACTTGAAAACTACCGCTTAAATCAACACCCACTGTAGTAAAAGGATTACATTCAGTTACTCTGACTTTGGGTAGTGAAGCTAGAGGGGCAGATTTAAAATGTATGGCTTGTAATCTCTTACAGAGTACACAAGATCTCAATATTTTCCTCAAAGTTTGTCGCATTCGAGGGAAATAAAATTTCTGTCTAATAAAGTTAATTAATTCTGAAATACCGACGTGATGATAATCATAATGGTATTTCCATATAAGTAAATTTACAAAGGAAGATTTATAAGGTAAGAATATAGGAAACTTGGTTTCATATGGAAGAGAGGAATTATTCAATCGGAGATTACATCTTAAAATGTTTTCAACCAATCTTAAACTGAAAATTTTG
>SEYY01006062.1:27500-28503 GCA_009176605.1 Armadillidium nasatum | reverse complement strand
ATACGCAAGCGTTGTTGCTTAATTTTTCCTATCTCAAAGAAGCTCTTTAGAAATATATCCTACAGTTATTTACAAGGCTGGAATAATGCCAGAGTTTGGAGCAGTTGGTACGCCTGTCTTTTGTGCATTTTATGCATTTTGTGCATTTTCTAAAGTCTGATATTTAAATAGTATTATTTTATGTAAGATTATTCGCCTAAATAGCATTAAATAAATTTATAGAAACATTCGGGAAATGTGAGTTAACGAGATCTTAATTGGAAGAATAATATTTGAACGAATTGTTTAAGATAGAATAATTTATGCTAATTGCTTTAGTTTTGTAGAATGTTTTCTTTCTTTCTCTCTCTCTCTCTCTCTCTCTCTCTCTCTCTCTCTCTCTCTCTCTCTCTCTCTCTCTCTCTCTCTCTCTCTCTCTCTCTTTGTATTCTCCATCTATAAATTTATATATTTAATGCTCATTCTTTCTCTCTAACCTTGTCTAATGATTAAAATTATCCATTTCAACGTCTATCAGATAACTTAAATCTCTATTTGAAAAATTTATCCGAAAAATTTTATTTCGTAAACGTATGATGACGCCTTCTCAAACCGAAGATTTAATACATTAACATTAACGCATCTTCCCTGCAAAATTTCTTTGAAAAGAAAACTCAACGTCTCGTCAGGTACAAAAGCATAATTATAATTGTAAATACGAGAGCAAGGAAGCAGCGAAGCACATTACCGAGAAAGATTATATGTCTGAAATAGGCCTAAAGATTTCGTAGGCCTTTTTAGATTAATGGAAAGCATATTATATAAAGACATGATAGATGACGGCAATTATGAGCATATTGGACTCCTTGTGCAAGATGGCGGCAGTGGATGAAAAATCACCTTATATATATATATATATTTATATATATATATATATATATATATATATATATTATATATTATTCATAATTATCTGTGCCATATCCCGCATGATGCAGGTGTCTACTGCAAGTTACATTCCTGC
>SEYY01006062.1:0-2500 GCA_009176605.1 Armadillidium nasatum | reverse complement strand
CACCTTTTGTTCAAAGATAATTTTGCTTTTTCGTCATACAGAATAACTTTTGTTGCTTTATATTGTTGTAGCTCTTACATCAAAATAAATACCCCGCCATACATTTACGTCACCAACATGCACCTTACTTTATATATATATATATGATATATATATATATATATATATATATATATAAATATATATATAATATATATATATATTATATAATATATATATATTATATATAATAGATTGGGAAAGCAAATTTTCCCTCACTTTACATACAAAGAACAAATTTAACATTATGTATAAATATTAATTAAATTTTTATCTGTATTCAATTATTTGAAATGCATTGAAACAAAGCACTTCGAAGAGCAGCTGTTAGAAATAGGACCCCATTAGCATCTGAAATAGTTCATTTTATATAACATTCATTTTTAATTATGGGGGATTAAAACGTTAGAATGCTTTGGCTATAATTATTAGTCTTAACATGTCAAGAAATTTTTTTTGCAGTTCAGATAAATTTTTTTAATAAGTCTTTAAAAAAAAAAAAAAAAAAAAAAAAAAAAAAAAGAAGTAAAAACAGCCCTCATTAGCAGTATATATAATATATATATATATATATATAGTATGTATATATATTTATATATATAAATAATATATATATATATATATATTATATAATATTGAAAACCAATGACTTACAATGTAGCTTAATTAAATTTCTTTTATAGAAAAAGAAAAAAGGAAAAAAAATTACAATATTCCATTTTAGTAAAAAGAACAAAATTAATTAACTCTTCGAAATATACATTGTCGAGGCAATTATATTATAATGGAGGATTACCGTCATGGAGTACGTCCATTTTTTGGGTCTGACATTTCCATGTATTCATTTGGTTGCAAGTGGCGTGCCTAATGGTCAAAATTTTAACGTTTCGTGTTCTGCGGATATAAGTCAACTGAATGACAAATTTATAGTACTGTCCATAACTTACTGATATATATATATATATATATATAATATATATATATATTATATATTATTATACAATATAATATATATATATATATATATAATATATATATATATATATTATATATTGAATATGTGTATATATATAATATATGTATATAGTATATAGATATATATATAATATATATATAGTATATAATATATATATATATATAATATTATAATATATATATATAAATCATATATATATATATATATATATATAATCAGGTTGGTTAGGCCTAGGTCAGCTAAATCCAGTGGTTAGGCCTAGTTCAGCTAAATCAGTTGGTTAGGCCTAGGTCGGTTAAATCAGGTGGTTAGGACTAGGTCAGTTAAGTCAAATTTATTTTCTTTTTAAAACAAGGAAAATCTGATTGAAGATTTTAAACCTTTAACCGAAATAGCACACAACCTTACACTATATAATAATATATATATATATATATATATATATATATTATATATATATATATTATAATAAATATATATTATATAATATATATATATAAATATATATATATAATATATATATATAATATAATATATATATATATATATATTATATATATATCTAATATATATACTAATATTATATATGTATATATATATATATATTATAAATATATATACTCTATATTAAAAATAAGAATAATTAAAATAATATTTAGTTTTTTATTGTATTGATATTGGAGGATGTCCAATTGAAAAGTTTGAACATTTAAGGAAGTTATTTTGTAACGAGTTGAAAGGGATTTCCCAGAAGCCTCTTCGCAATAATAATGATACACATAAAAAGAACTCATAGATAGCTACAGCTTTTAAAATAATCATAATTGGTCTTTCTTGGCTTTTTCTTAGTACGAAAGGGGGAGCGATAATGGTTGAAGGTTCTTCGAGTGCTGACGTTGTATTTTTAGACTTAAATTTATGGCATATAAAGAGTGTGTATTTCATAAAAAGTTATTTTTTAGAAGGATCTTGGAAAAAAAATTTAATAAAATATATTTTTTATGTTAGTGATATAAATATATTATGGAGTAATTTTTCTTAAAATATGAAAGCGCTTAGTGCAGACACTGCAAAATTGTAGTCTCTCTACTAATTTAAATTTTAAAGAAATAAATGAATAACCATTAATGTTGACTTTGTGGTTATAATTAAAACTTAATTTATTAAACTTTGGAGTGCGAACGATGCAAGGAGGAGAACTTTATGAATAACAGCTATGTACGCCATTTATTAGAATATTTAATCTGTGTATTAAATATTTAATATACACGACAGAAAATCTGTAAGGAAGATATAAAATGCGAACAATGATTACGTGGAATAAAATTATTCTCTTTTTTTGTTCTTTTCTACAGAGGAACAAAGAAATCTAATGGATGGCATTTATTGTAAAAACTTTTGTCAATAGTACAAACAATCATTTATCATTTACAAATAGAATTTTTCCTATTTTTGTTATCAACAATCGTCATGTAAATTAGTAAT
>SEYY01006061.1:42500-45000 GCA_009176605.1 Armadillidium nasatum | reverse complement strand
ATTAAATGAATGAATGAATGAATGAAAGTATGAAAGAATGAGTGAACGAATGAAAAAATAAATAGATGAAAGAATTAATAAATTAATTAATTAATTAATTAATAATTAAATGAATAATCTAGTGAAAGAATGAATAAATGAAGCGATATATGAATAACCTTTTAAAATAATAAATTTTGACAACCAATTCTGTTAATAGATGTTTAGTTGAGTAAAAATTAGCTGTTATTATTATTATTATTATTATTATTATTATTATTATTATTATTATTATTATTATTATTATTATTATTCATTATTATAATTTTTATTATTATTACCATTATTATTATCATTATTACCATCATCATCATCATCATCATTCATTATTATTATTATTATTATTATTATTATTATTATTATTATTATTATTATTTTTATTATTATTATTAATCTTCTGTCTTATATAAGGAAAAGTAGAAATCTGAAGCCGACACCGGAAGAGGAAGACGAAGCTACGACAAGAATCAGACCGGGACTGGAAAGAATAATAATAATAATAATAATAATAATAATAATAATAATAATAATAATAATAATAATAATAATAATAATAATAATAATAATAATAATATTATTATTATTATGAAATAGGTCGAAATCTAAAAGAGGAAGAGGAGGAGGAGAATATGGATAGAGCATTTATGTAGAAGAACATAACTAGAAGAACTAGAGATAGAAACATAACATTAAAGCTCTAGAAATAGTTCTGAAATAAAGGTAAAAGGATTGCACAGAGGTAAGTGGTTTAACCTAAAATGTTTATTTAGAAATGAAAAGATTTAGTTTAAACCTTTATCATATATATGAAAAGAGAAAAAACAATAAAATTTTCAAAGAAAAATTGAAAGAGAAACATGGAATCCATTAAAGACATATATATATATATATATATATATATATATATATATATATATATATATATATATATATATATATATATATATATATATATATATATATATATATATATATATATATATATATATATTAGTGTCTGGATGGGTGAGAAATAGCAATAAGGATTGGTTAGGTTATGGTAGCTCATGTTAGGTTAAGGTAGGTTAGATTAATTAGTGTTAATTATATTATCAAAATTTCAATAAGCTTAAATAAGATATAATATATATATATATATATATATATATATATATATATATATATATATATATATATATATATATATATATATATATATATATATATATATATATATATATATATATATATATATATATAT
Organism: Armadillidium nasatum; assembly: GCA_009176605.1. Taxonomy (NCBI): domain Eukaryota; kingdom Metazoa; phylum Arthropoda; class Malacostraca; order Isopoda; family Armadillidiidae; genus Armadillidium; species Armadillidium nasatum. The sequence continues at coordinate 43,721 of SEYY01006061.1, read as the reverse complement.
ATATATATATATATATATATTTATATATATATATATTATTATTATTATTATTATTATTATTATTATTATTATTAATATTATTATTATTATTATTTAAAATAGTACATCTTTGGTCAAGAAGTTTTTCATAGAGAATTAGAAGGTCAATCAGTCTACATTTTTCTCCCCAAGACTAAACTTTAACTGGTCCTTAAGAACACGATCTTCAAACGGGCATTTCTTGTTTCAGTTGTGAGTGGTTGTCTCTTTCCAGCCAAAGAGTCTCTTCTACTTCCTACTCACATTCATCTTTTTTTTGTTCTTGAGTTATCGCTATTTTTTATTTGGTTTTATTGTGAAAAACCCTGATATCACATCCTCTTCATTATATATATATATATATATATATATATATATATATATATATATATATATATATATATATATATATATATATATATATATATATATATATATATATATATAAATTAAAAAAAAAAAAAAAAAAAAAAAAAAAAAAAAAAAAAAAAAAAAAGTTAAAAAATAAAAAATAAAAAAATTCCGTGTGAAATTCAGCTTTTTGAAACAACAAACTTTATATTCTGGTTCAAAACTTCAAAGTTTGCTTTGTTTCAGAGTCCTAAATCGTCAGAAATAACGTTTTTAAAAAATGAAGGATTCGTAATAATTTTAAGGAGATAAACAAATGGAAGTAATGCCATAGTTTGAAAGGAATGAAATTAACAGAAATTTTTGGCATATCTTAACTTGGTTTAACAATAGGAAATTCTTCCAGTTACATCAGTTTCAATTTTAAATGCTTAATTAAAGCAAATTTGTAAAGTAAAAGCTAACAAACTTCTAGTGGGTGAGAAGTCATGGAGTCTTAGCAAATTTACGAAAACTATATATATAATTATTATTAATAATTATATATAGTTAAACTAAGGTTAGATTAGGCTTAATTATATAGGTGTACCATGTATACCTTCTTTTATAGACTGAAGAAGAAGTAGCTTTAATGATGTGTCAAAATACTGTCTGGAGTTGCACAGGAATCACCTTTTATATAAACCGTTGCAGATTATCAAAACATTACTATATCAGAACTTTGACAGAAGTAATCTTAAGAATAACATTGAGTTCCATTTGGCAACTCACACTCGAAATAAATCTTATAATTTACGCAACAATATTTTATTTTTTTTCTAAGAAATTTCCAATCACCAGAGGGTCTCCTTA
>SEYY01006061.1:30000-35000 GCA_009176605.1 Armadillidium nasatum | reverse complement strand
ATATATATATATTTTATTTATTGCTTGCTCTGTATAAGGGAGTTGTTCTCCCCTGTATGGACTACGCCTCACACATCTGGGGTGGTTCCACTCCATGAAAAGGTGGAGTCTAAGGTTTTTCATTTTATCAACTCTCCTGCTCTCACTAATTCTTTCCAATCTCTTTCTGCCCGTTGAATTGTTGCGTCACTCTCTCTTTACTATCGCTATAACAACGGACACTGCTCTTCTGAACTCTCGCGTCGCATACCTCCTGCAGTGAGAAGAGCTCGTGTGAAACGACTTTCTACACACTTATCCTTTCTCTGTCCAACTCTCCAACCCCCAGACTTAACCGCAACGCTCAATCTTACATGTACTATGCTGGTAAAGTCTGGAACATACTCCCTTTATCTGTTTTCTCAATTTCCTTTCACTTGCACACTTTCAGTGCCGTTTATCGGGACATGTCGGCCTTTAATGACCAGGATCGGTTATTTTCCCAATTCTAGTGGAAATTTGTATGTATGTATGTATGCCTCTAAGAAGCTGGGAATTCTGTTCAGGTTGCGATAATTTTTTTCTTCTGAACAGTTACTCCAAATATATAAGGGTCTTATTCGCCCTTGCATGGAGTACTGTTCTCACATTTGGGGGGGTTCCGGCTCCTCCTCTCTTCTGGATAGGGTTGAGTCTAAAGCTAAAAGATTAATAAACTGTCCCCTACTTTCTAACTCTCTTGACCCACTATCTCTGCGACGTTACGTTGGCGCACTATCCCTTTTCTATAGGTACTACAATGGAAGGTGCTCGAGGGAATTGGCCTCTCGCATTCCTCCACCGTTGCGTCGTCCTCGTTGCACAAGGGGTGCCCTGCTTTCGCACCAATTTTGTGTGGATGTAGGAAACCCCAGGCTGGCCCGTTGTGGTGCCTCCTTCTTTCCAGCCACCTCTGTTCTTTGGAACTCTCTACCATCATCTATTTTTCCTCCTGTATTTAATCTTTCTCTCTTCAAGGCTTCCGTCTGTGCCCACCTGAGGGATGTGCGTTAGGTCTGTGTTTGAATGAGTTTTTTTTTTTAATTTTGTGTGTGCCCCCTCCTTGAAAAGGGCTATGACCGTGAGTGGCGGTGTTCTGTAAAATATATATATATATATATATATATATATATATATATATATATATATATATATATATATATATATATATATATATATATATATATATATATATATGTGTGTGTGTGTGTGTGTGTGTGTGTGAAAGAGAGGAATTCCTTCTATCTTTACGCTATTTAGTTATTAGAATTATAACTTTTTAGTGAAGATTTGTTTTTACGAAACCTTACGTGAAATAAAAAACTTGTTCAGAAGAAGAGTTGATTAACTCATTATCGTGGAAGGATAAATATACCAAAAGACAGTGGAACTGGATTTATCTTTCGTGAAGAGATTCCCAGGAAAAAATTTCCATTGATATCAACCAGAGTTAGAAAAATGAATATAAGTTATCCAAATTAAAGGAAGAAGGGTAGAGAAACATTTGAAAGCATCGGAAATCAAAGGATGTGTGGATAATTGATAAAAATAAAGTGTTTCAGAATTTATTAGCAAATTGCATGAAGAATGAGCGTATCGGTAAAATCTGTGGTCATGGAGTTGATCAGTTTAAGAACTACAGCTTTGAGAAAGCAGTATACATTGTAAAATCGTTACTACAAGGAAACTGCTACAACTGTTTATTTGGTAGGACGAAAATGAAAGTGTTAATGCTATAGTTAAATAGTTGCTGAAATTGCTTTTGGTTTTATGCTTTGAAGATCTTAGCACAACTAACATGTTAGAAAGATAATTAAAGAAACTATATGGTACTTACAAGAAAAGTAATGTGAAAAAAGCACCATCAACATTAAGAGTAGAATGCCTGTCAATCTAATAAAGCGATAATTCAATTGAATAGAAAGATGCAAGAAATTTAAATTTAAAAGAATTTTAAAAAATTATCACATTTTCCTCGCCCTAGTTATATAACGAAGAAAGATCATGAGTCAAAAGTTCTAAGTTCATCTTTCTAGCTTCATGTATTGTGTGCTGGGTCGAAGATTTGTGAAATTTAAAAGATTAAAGTCATACAGTTAAGTCATAGGCATAAGAGAAGATATGATGACTCAACAGAATTTGAATGGGATGAAAAAGGAAGAAGAAAAAAAGGAGTCCTGATCTCCATTATTAATAGATTTAAGTGATGATCGTTATTCTCTTATAATAACTACTGAATAAACAAACAAAGATCGTATACCGAAGGGAGAAGTTTGAAATCCAAATTTTGTTCCAAACTCAATCAAATCACAGAATTCCGACGAGAGAGAGAGAGAGAGAGAGAGAGAGAGAGAGAGAGAGAGCCTCTAGTTCAAAATACTTACTAGCCATCTGAAGCCTGAGATGAGATTAGAAAATTACCATTCTGTATATATGTTCATAATAAAAATAACAGAAATAATAATTACAAAAATAATATAAATAATAATAACAATAATAATAATTACAATAATAAAAATAATTATGATAATAATAATAATAATAATAATAATAATAATAATAATAATAATAATAATGATAATAATTATGATAATAATAATAATAATTAATAATAATAGTAATAATAATAATTCTCTTTCTGTTCGACTATAGAACCACCTAGTATCATCGTCATAAACTATATATATATATATATATATATATATATAGATTATATATATATATATATATATATATATATATATATATATATATATATATATATATATATATATATATATATATATATATATATATATATATATATATATATATATATATATATATATATGAGAATGCCAGTTTAACAAGTATAGTTCAACATATACTAGGGTGAAAGTCAAATATTTTAAAGCAAATCTCTTTCGTAATAATTTATTATCAGGAGCTTGCAAAAATGTGCATCACAAGAAGCTAAAAGCAGTTAGTAAATTTGCAGACGATAGATTAACGTTTAAGCAACCAGAAATATTTCCATGTTCTGAGCTGAAGGTTCAGAGAGCAAATAATATCTAAAGAGAATTTTTATACCGATAATGTGAAAAAAGAAAATAGTTTGATATGAATTAAAATGCTACTAGCCTTACTTGACTAATTAACTTCAGTGATAAGGTTTGGCGAAGATTTTACATATTTGTATATAAATTGTATAGAGAAACCATATGAGATGGTAAATTCGATACAAAACTATGTGAACTTCTTCAGTTCTCCTGATAACACACCTTACTTTTAAAACTAAAGTAAAATAGTGAAGTAGTAATTTTTTTTTTTTTTTTTTTTTATATACAAGAAGTGAATATAATATTAACCGTTGATGAAATAATGAAATTTTTAACTTGTGTTGTCGTTTTTGCTAATTCAGCATAAAATTTATTCATTTTATATGAATTTTTATTTATTTATTATCGTGTAAAATGCGTTCGATTATATCGATTATATGAATATCGATTTTCTATTCATTTATTAGCTTTTGGCTTTTCAGATTTACAACCAGAGTTCATTTTGATTTATAACCAATTTCTAAATGTTTAATTAGAAGCAGGAAAAATTTTAAACATATATATTAATTATATATATATATATATATTATATATATATATATATATATATATATATATATATATATATATATATATATATATATATATATATATATATATCTTAGGTTAAGAAGTTGTCTGACCTTATATATCGATATTTTTTATATCGATATTTTGAAATTTCTATCTATCGGTTAGGCCTGTATTAAACGGCAAACGTCGGTCGTTCAGGTTATGATAAGTCGAACTAAGTTTCAATATATCGATGTTTCCATATATCGATATTTTCATTTATCGAAGGCCAGACAACTTCTTAACCTTTACCTATATATATATATATATATATATATATATATATATATATATATATATATATATATATATATATATATATATATATATATATATATATATATATATATATATATATATATATATATATATATATATATATATTGGTGGGGTGACCCTTTACTCTTTCCTTTTATGCATGTATTGAACACTGACCTTGTCTCAAATAATAATTAAGTTTATGTCGCAATGAGTGTATCTGTCACAAAGACGATGAGAAGGAAAAAAAAAAAATGTTTGCAGACGAAATGTTCATTTTGGAGATTGATAATCAATTTGCTCCTGTCACTCACTTATGTTCTGAAAATATGTGTATTAATATTGTTTTCACAATTAGTTAATTAACAATAATTATAACAATAACAATTGTGATGATAATAATAATAATAGTAATAATAATAACAATTATGATGATAATAATAATAACAGTAATAATAATTATAATTATCATAATTATCATAATAATAATAGTAATAATAATAATTTATAAAAATTACCGTAATAATGATAACAATAATAATAATAATTACAATAAAAATAATAATAATTATGATAATAATGATAATAATTAGGATAATAATAATTATCGTAATAATAAAAAGAATAATAATAATAATAATAATAATAATAATAATAATAATAATAATAATAATAATAATAATAATAATAATAATAATAATAATAATAATAATAATAATAATAATAATAATAATAATAATAATAATAATAATAATAATAATAATAATAATAATAATAATAATAATAATAATAATAATAATAATAATAATAATAATAATAATAATAATAATAGTAATAATAAAATAAATTGGGTACTCTGAATTGGTTTGGTAATGAAACTGTTTGAAGTTAAGCAGAGAGAAAGTATAGATGATTTGTTGTTTATATCTCATTCTAAATTATTAAAAGAGGACCTAAGGATAGAAGCCCATATCAAAAAGGGCCTACAAGCAACCCACTAACTTCAGGGTACTAAAGGATTTTCTCCAGGTACACTCTCCATATTCTACTTGCATCGAAAATTATTTTACTCTT
>SEYY01006061.1:20000-22500 GCA_009176605.1 Armadillidium nasatum | reverse complement strand
ATATATATATATATATATATATATATATATATATATATATATATATATATATATATATATATATATATATATATATATATATATATATATATATATATATATATATATATATATATATATATATATATATATATATATATATATATATATATATATATATATATATATATATATATATATATATATATATATATATATATATATATATATATATATATATATATATAATATATATATATAATTATATATATATATATATATATATATATATATATATATATATATATATATATATATATATATTACCAAGCCCTGTTCTGCATCTCAATCTTACATAGGAAACACTCCGATTTATAAATTCAACTTAAGAAATGATATTATCTGTTGCATCAGGTGCCGTAGTGCCGCTTTCTACCATACCCGGAATGATCGCCTCTGATATATATATATATATATATATATATATATATATATATATATATATATATATATATATATATATATTAGGTTGTCTGGAAAGTTCTATGAGATTTTAATATGCTGAAAAGGGATTTAAATATTTGCCCTTCAATAACTTTTATTCTATAAAATAATTTCCATTATTATTAATGACTTTTGCCCATCTATCAGTCAATTTAAATTGTCCATCAGCGTAAAACTTGGTTGGTTTTGAGGAAAAAAGGTAATCTAGGTGTATTTTAACTTCTTCTAGATCATTAAATAGTCTTCCTTGCAAGGAGTTTTGTAGCGACAGAAACAAGTGGTAGTCGGATGGCGCAATGTCATGGGAGTATGGTGGATGGGGTAAAAGATCCCAGCCAAATTAATGTAACTTTCCTCGCTTAGCCAAATACACATGTAGTCTGGCATTATTTTGTTGAAACATTACTCATTTCCTTTGACGATTTCCTGCTTCGATTCTTTGATTTTTTGGTTCAAATTTGCAATCTGGCGACATACACATCAAAATTAATGGTCTGATTTAGTAGGAGAAGCTCATAATAAATAATGCCCATATATATATATATATATGGGCATTATTTACAAACCTCACCAAACACAAAGCAAAGCTTTTTTTTTTGGCATGGATATTCTTTGGTTGCAGTTTTGGGGGATCCTTACTCAAACTATAGGATCTTTTTCGCACTACGTTTTCGTACACAATCCATTTTTCATCTCCAGTCACCAGTTATTACGAAAAAAATGTATCCTAGCTTTACTAGGTGCTCATGAGCCGTACTTTCAGAAACGTCAAACTTCTCTGGAAGTTCTTTAGTCGTAATATTTGAGCTTTCTTCGATTTTTTCCTTTAAAATGTCTACATCTAATTTTGAAGGTCTTCCACTGTCACTCTTATCTTCCAAAGCTGAACTTTCGAACTTTAACATTTTGCAAACCACTTCCGAACGGTCGATTCACCCACAACATCACCATAAATTTCGTAAATCTTTTTGCAGGTCTTTGCAGCATTTTCACCATTTTTAAAGAAGAAAAGCATTACATGGCGAATATGAAATTTTTGGTTATCCATTTCAGAAATCAATAAATGGTAATTTCCGTGGCTCAAACGGTAGGGTGATTGACTCACGTGCTTGAGGGCGCCGGTTCGATACCTCTTGGAATCCTAGGTATATACTACCTAGAAAAGTTCCTCTCCTAGAATAGGGCAATGCCCGTGAGATGTGAACTTTTTATTAAAAAAAATATCAATAAATGGTAATCAGAGTGAAAGATAAATCAAATTTTAGTCTGGAACAAAGCAAAGACGCACCAACGCTTCAAGGAACGCTAAAATTGTAACTGTGCTACTTTTCAGATGTGTTCAGTGAAGCGTTAAAAAAGTTGCCTTAAAAACGCTCAGAACTTTCCGAACTACCTTTTATATATATTATATATATATATATATATATATATATATATATATATATATATATATATATATATATATATATATATATATATATATATATATATATATAATATATATATATATATATATATATATATATATATATATATATATATATATATATATATATATATATATATATATATATATATATATATATATATATATATATATATATATATATATATATATATATATATATATATATATATATATATATATATATATATATATATATATATATATATATATATATATATAATTAAAACCCCACAGGAAATTAAAACGTAAATTTAAAAATCAGTATTAAACTTGAGCCTGAAAGAGGAAGGACGGTTGTTCCTTCGAAAGCCTCACTCTGTTTTTAATTTTTTTTTTAAATTTATGTATTAATTTCCTGTGGGGTTTTAATTGTATATATATTATATATATATATATATATATATATATATATATATATATATATATATATATATATATATATATATATATATATATATATATATATATATATATATATATATATATATATATATATATATATATATATATATATATATATATATATATATATATATATATATATATATA
>SEYY01006061.1:12500-15000 GCA_009176605.1 Armadillidium nasatum | reverse complement strand
TTGAAATTGAAACCAATCATTGTTATTATTATTATTATTATTATTATTATTATTATTATTATTATTATTATTAGTATTATTATTATTATTATTATTATTATTTTTTATTATTATTATTATTATTATTATTATTATTATTATTATTATTATTATTATTATTATTATTATTATTATTATTATTATTATTATTATTATTTTTATTATTATTATTATTATTATTATTATTATTATTATTATTATTATTATTAATCTTGAGGTTTACCATAACTCATTGAGAATTATAAGATGTTTATAAATAGCATGCAATAATTTTCTCTTTTTCAGTGTGGTTGTATTGTTGCATGAGTCAGATTGAATTTTCTATATTTATCGTTTTATACTTTGCCACATAATTCTTGGGGTTAAGGTCGTCGTCACTGTATGTCATGAGAGAGTTCCTCTTCACAGTATTTTCCATTTATCAAACGGAGGAACTCTCCCTTGATCTGACCGAGTAACCCTCTCTTAATTTGAGTGGAGGGTAACTCTCTCTAAATCTGACAGAGTATTACCCTCCTTTAATTTGAGGGAGTAACTCCCCTTAAATCTGACCCAATAACTCTCCCTTAATTTTACGGGGTAGATCTCCCTAAATCTAACCCAGTAATGCTCCCTTAATTAATCTGAGGTAGTAACTCTCCCTAAATCTGACCCAGTTACACTCCCTAAATCTGACGGAGTAACTCTCCCTAAATCTGACCCAGTAAAGCTCCCTGAATCTGAGGGAGTTACTCTCCCTAAATCTGACCCAGTAACGCTCCCTGAATCTGAGGGAGTTACTCTCCCTAAATCTAATCCAGTAACACTCCCTTAATCTGATTTAGTAACTCTCCTTAAATCTGACCCAGTAACACTCCCTTAATCTGAGGAAGTAACTTCTCTTTTATTGTCTGAGTAACTCTTTTACTTCATAATAAAGAAAATAAATCTTTAATCTTCACCGATGTTTCTCTTTCAACGTAAATCAACACTTCAACTAATTTTTCCCTTCAACTCTGGATTATTATTCATTACTTTTAGCTTATTTAGTACGTAGTATGTATACAAAGAAGTATGTATACATGTTTTAGATAATGTAATTTAAACTAACATTACCTAATCTCATCACAAAGCAACACATGTTGAAGATATTTCTTGTCTATATCTTACTTATTCATGTACTTATATCACTATATTCATCCCAGGAGAGATGAATGGGGAAAAAATATTTATAATGTGTATTTATAATATGGATATATATATATATATATATATATATATATATATATATATATATATATATATATATATATATATATATATATATATATATATATATATATGTGTGTGTGTGTGTGTGTGTGTGTGTGTGTGTGTGTGTGTGTGTGTGTGTGTGTGTGTGTGTACACACTGAGAAGATTTAATTTCAGGAAACAGTTATAAAAATAAAAATAAAAATTTAAAAACCTTTATATACCTTTAACAGTTTTACTGTTTCTTTTAAAAGTATTTTTCGCTATCAATTGACTTTTTCCAGTTTTATTTAAAGGTAGAAAATAGCTTTTTGTAAAAATGCTTCCTGAGAATCGGGACAGCTGCTTTCTCAAGGATTTCTCAGTGATATAAATACGAGCCTGAAGCATAAAAATAAAAGCTTTAAATAAATGGGCAATACAAAGCTAACAAGTCTTTTTTTTTTTTTTTTTTAAAAAACACGAAACTGGTAAGATTTTCTCATTCAAGCTACAATAAAAGATCAATTCCGCTTGAGGTCATACAGGTAGAGTATCATCACAGAAACCATAATTTCAATGTTGTAGTGTTCTGTATGGTACCTTACAGAAAGGTAATTAATTACCTTAGTCAGAATTAAAGCTGGTGTGGAAGGGAGCTAACCCCTTGCCACCTCCTAAAATAAAACTTAATTTACACCTTTTTGAGATCGTTACACTCCATTAAATCAATGAATGTGAGATTTTATTTCTTATCTATCATACAAGTTAATCATATTAATCATTCTTGTATAATAATGGTTATATCAAGAAATACTTTATCATGTTAAGTATGGTAACTTCAGGAGTATGCGTTAAGAAGAAATGTTAACTTAATCTCATTATTAAGTCGTTACAAATTGCCAATATAAAACAATTTGTTTTTTTTTTATATAACTAGCCCCTATGCTAAGAGTGGCCATGCTATAGGAGAAGAAAGTCAGATACTTACATGTAACTCACCATACGAATATATATATATATAATATATATATATATATATATATATATATATATATATATATATATATATATATATTATATATATATATATATATATATATATATATAATATATATATATATATATATATATATATATATATATATATATATATATATATATATATATATATATATATATATATATATATATATATATATATATATATATATATATATATATATATATATATATATATATATATATAT
>SEYY01006061.1:0-5000 GCA_009176605.1 Armadillidium nasatum | reverse complement strand
TTTTTTTTTAATTAAGCAGGGCTATATTACGTTTACATTGCAGTTACTTGATTTTCTCGTGATCCTGATATATATATATATATATATATATATATATATATATATATATATATATATATATATATATATATATATATATATATATATATATATAAATCTAAAAAATCATGTACTCTACTGGTAAAGTCTGGAACACACTCCCTTTATCTGTTTTCCCAACTTCCTTTGACTTGCACACTTTTAAACGCCGTGTATCGGGTCACGTCGGCCATTAGCGACCCCGAATCCGTTTGCTTCCCAACTCCGGTGGATATTGGTAGGCCTTGGGCCTTTGCCCACCGGAGGAGACATAAAAAAAAAAAAAAAAAAAAAAAAAAATATATAGTTTCATGTTCTAAAAATGTTTAACTAATTTTTTTTTTTTTTTTTTTGCTGTTTTTTTTTTAAACTTGTATCTTAAATGACTTTTCACTAAAAACAAATTAAAGATACCAGATTTAACATTTTATAGCATCTCACTCCTAGATTAATCATTTTTATTTTTTCAGGTTAGGTTAGGTTAGCTTAGGTTGGGTTAGCAGATTTATCACTTAGAAAATGCTAAATCTAGCATTTAAAATGATAATTTGAAAATTTAAAATAAAATTTAAATATAAATGAACCATAAAATAAATAAATAAATAAATATATATATATATATATATATATATATATATATATATATATATATATATATATATATATATATATATATATATATATATATATATATATATATATATATATAGCTCTTCTAAACTCTCTCGTCGCATACCTCCTCCATTGAAAAGAGCTCGAGCGACACGGCTTTCTATACAGTCTCATCCTTTTTCTGTCCAACTCTCAGACCCCAGACTTAATTGCTATGCTCAATCTCTACGAGTAAAGTGTGAAACACACTCCCTTTATCTATTTTCTCGACCTCCTTTGATTTGCACACTTTTAAACGCCGCGTGTTTGAACATGTCGGCCTCTAATAGGAATTTTCCAACTCCGGTGGATGTTAGTATGACTCCAGCCTTTGCCCACAGGTGGAGATATGAAAATAAATATATATATATATATTATATATATATATATATATATATATATATATATATATATATATATATATATATATATATATATATATATATATATATATATATATATATATATATATATATATATATATCCTCCGGCGGGCAAAGGCCGGAGGCTTACCAAATCCAACGGGAGTTGGGAAAAATCCTATCATGATCGAAATAGGCGAACATATCCACATACATGGCGTTTGGAAGTATGCAAGTCAGAGGAAGTTGGTAAAATAGATAGAGGGAGTGTGTTACAAACTTTACAAGTAGAGGATATGCAAGATTGAGCAAAGCGGTTAAGTCTGGGGTCTGAGAGTTGGACAGAGAAAGGATGAGAAAGGGGTGTCCTCAATGGAGGAATTATGCGACGAGAGAGTACAGAAGAGCTGTGTTCGTTACAGTTGCGATAGTAAAGAGAGTGACGCAACAACTCTACGGTCAGAGTGAGATTGGATAGAGTTAGTAAGAGCGGGAGAGTCGATGAGACTAAAAGCCCTAGACTACACCTTCTCAAGGAGAGCTGTATGAGTGGAACCACCCCACATGTGTGAAGCATACACTATACAGGGGCGAACAACACCCCTATACAGAGAAAGCAACTGGGGTGGCGTGAAGTAATTCTGAAGGCGCCTCAGAACACCCAACCTCTTAGAAGCTTGTTTAGAAAGAGAAACAAAGTGATCTTTCCAAGAAGGATTATGAGAAAAGGATACGCCTAAAATGTTAAGAATAGATGAAGGTTTGAGATTCGTGTTTTCGAAGAAGACATCATAGTTGTGTGGAAGATTGTGTCATGTGGAGAGATGGAGGAATTGAGTTTTTGAGGCATTGGAATTGACAACGTTTTCTTTGCCCCAATTTGAAATACGTGATAGATAAGAGGTTAGATGCTCCAAAGGCTACCCTTCTCGTGTCTGTTAACTGCTGTTGGGAGGGACATCTTTCAAACTGTAAGGGAGGAAGAGTTTTCAGCGTAGGAGTGGATAGGAGATGAAGTAATAGAGGGAAGGTCATTAATGAAAAGCAGAAAAAGTGTTGGAGATAGGACAGAACCCTGAGGAACAGCACTATTAATAGATTTAAAGGAAGAACTGTGGCCGTCTACAACAGCTGCTATAGAACGACTGGAAATTAGAGAGAAGATCACAGAGAGAAGGATAGATACCGAAAGAGGGAAGTTTAGAAATCAAAGTTTTGTGCCAGACTCTATTGAAGGCTTTCGATATGTCCAGCGCCACAACAAAAGATTCACCGAAATGCCAAAGATCGGAGAACCAAGAGTCAGAGAGAAGTTAATAAAGATCACCAGTAGAGCGTTTCTTACGAAAGCCATACTGGCGAACAGAAATAAGATTAGAAGAATTGATATGTTTCCAATCTTCCTGTTAAGGATAGATTTGAAAACTTTATAAAAAACAGAGATTAAAGAAATGGGATGGTAGTTAGAGGGTTGAGAGGGGTCACCCTTCTTCGGCACAGGCTGAATGAGCGCACGTTTCCAGCAAGAAGGGAAGGTTGAAGTAGAGAGACAAAGACGAAATAAATTACCAAGGCAGGGCGCAAGCTCGGAAGCCCAAGTTTTGAGAACCACCGGAGGAATGCCATCGGGACCATACGCCTTCTTTAGTATTAAGCCCAGAGAGAGCAGAAATGACGTCTTTAGAAGAAATTTTAATTTTTGGCATAAATGAGTTGGTTGGTGTTAAAGGAGGAGGTATAGTTCTGGAATCGTCTAAGGTTGAATTAGAGGCAAAAGTTTGAGCGAAGGATTTGGCTTTTTAAGAAGGTAAAACAGCAGTTGTGCCGTCGGAAAATACTAAAAGGGGGAAAGAGGAAGAAACAAAGTTAAAGCTGACATTTTTTACAAAATGCCAGAAAGAACGTAAAGAAAAGGAAGCAGAAAATTTATTGCATTTTCTACTTAGAAAAGAGATTTTAGTGTTACGAAGGATAGATTTTGCACGATTCAGTGATAAAATATAAGTTACGTGTGTTTTTGGAGTTTGAAGACGATGGTAATATCTGAAGGCAGAATCCCTGCGGTAGAGAACGCGAGAACAAGCAGAATCAAACCAAAGTTTGTTAAGTTTGGGAGAAGGGAAAGAAAATGGAATGTACACCCTCATACCAGAGAGAATCACCTCGGTAATGCGTTCTGCACACTCCGAGAGACCCTTCCCACGGAATCAATAATCATTCCACGGGAAATCAAAGAGTACGACCGCAAGTCCAGACCACCAGCTAACGGCACCGAAGTGCCACAAACGTTTCCTTTCTGCGGAAGATTTGAAGAGATAGAAGAGGATACAGAGATAAGAAGATCGAAGGAACCCACAGAAGGAAAGAGTTTAACAGTATAAGGAGAAGGATTAGAAGTTAGAAAAATATCTAGAATGTTAGGTTCATCTCCAAGACGATCAGGGATACAAGTATGAGATGTACCAACTGCCGTTGGTAGAATTAGTTGTAGAATGGCAAGAGAGCCTGAGCCATAAGGTGGAGAATTCGGAAGACTTCAAATTAGAAACATGAGAACAAACTACATCATTACGCACATATGCTCAACAACCGCATTTGGCTGAAAATTAAGGATAGAGACAGTAGGAGAAACTGAATAGGGTTTGCTAACAGAACGCTCAAACATCTGAGTTTCGGTCAAAAAATAAGAGGTGAAGTCTAGAAGAAGAGATGTGATGTTCAACAAAGAGAAAATTAGAGTGTAGACCGCGAAGGGTGCAGAAATTAATGAAAAAAAAATAGACCGTGCATCAGGACAAGCCGGCTGCATAATGGCACCAACCCCATCACCGAAGGCCACCAACTCCCAAGTGATGATGGGGGAAAGGGTGGATGAGGAGTTATTATTGGGAGCCACCCCCGGGGCTTCTCCGAGATTACTTGTTGATGCCATTATTTTTTTTTTTTTTTAAAGGTGTGTTGCTGTATTAGTGTTTTAAAGTGTGTGAAGGAGAGCCTGCTCCGTGTAGAAGAAGATAGAGATGAGCGCGAAAGGGAGAGAACCATTGGCCACCTGGATGAGATGGAAAGTACATTTAACATTCCATATACCCAATAGTGGATAATCTCGTCTCTACTCCTCCGTAAAATATATATATATATATATAGTATATATATATATATATATATATATATATATATATATATATATATATATATATATATATATATATATATATATATATATATATATATATATATATATATATATATATATATATATATATATATATATATATAATATATATATATATATATATATATATATATATATATATATATATATATATATATATATATATATTATATATATATATATATATATTATATATATATATATATATATATATATATATATATATATATATATATATATATATATATATATATATATATATATATATATATATATATAGTATATATATATATATATATATATATATATATATATATATATATATATATATATATATATATATATATATATATATATATATATATATATATATATATATATATATATATATATATATATATATATATATATATATATATATATATATATATATTATATATATATATATATATATATATATAAAGATATAATATATATATATATATATATATATATATATATATATATATATATATATATATATAGTTATATATATATATATATATATATATATATATAATATATATATATATATATATATATATATATATTATATTATATATATTTTATATTACAATACACCATTTCCCGCATGATGCAGGGTGGAGTCAATTGCAGAAATTTGACATTCCTGCAATTATACATGGGATAAAACCTGGTTGAAAGGGTTCCCAGTCCTTAAAACCATGCAAAGA
>SEYY01006060.1:37500-40000 GCA_009176605.1 Armadillidium nasatum | reverse complement strand
CGTTTTCATATTCTTCAACTACTTTGTAATTTCTGTGCAACTATTCTAATCTAGACCTTAATTCTACGGTTACATACAAGTAAAGTCAAACTTTATGACCACTGAATACAATAATAATAATAATAATAATAATAATAATAATAATAATAATAATAATAATAATAATAATAATAATAATAATAATAATAATAATAATAATAATAATAATAATAATAATAAAATAATAATAATAAATAATAATATAATAGTAATATTGTAATACCAATATTTTTATAATTATTTTTATATTATTATTATTAGTAGTAGTAGTTAGTACTAGTAGTAGTATTTCTATTTTTATTATTATTTAGTAATGAAATATGGATATTCCTTCCCGTAGACTTGTTTGGCGTAAATTTAAAAATAATAAAGTTTATATTTGATTTTAATTAAAAATAGGTTTCTACACATCAAAACCCTCTCCCCTCACTCCTCAAGATAAAGTTTATTTTAATAAATAACATAATGAATAATATAATGAATATAATAAATTAAATAATAAAAATATAATAAATATAATAAATTATTCTACTTTTGGAATGGTTCATACTACTACTACCTCTTCTTCTTCTTCTTCTTATTATTATTATTATTATTATTATTATTATTATTATTATTATTATTATTATTATTATTATTATTATTATTATTATTATCATTATTATTATTAATTTTCTGAAAGTTTTTCTTGCAAATGAAACAGAGCTTCTTCGGAAAAAAAAAGTACGAAAGCAGAATTTTAATATACTAACGCAATAACTTTGAAGCTTATAAATTATGTATTATTATTTATTATTATTATTATTATTATTATTATTATTATTATTATTATTATTATTATTATTATTATTATTTATCTTATTAATATATAATTCATTTATTTATTTTATATATTGCTTATAAATTGAATTTATTATTTTAATATTTAAACTCATTGAGAGTTATTAAACTAAAGTTCATTTAAACAGAGTGGTGTAATTATATTTTTATTGCCATATTACGCTTTTATTTCATTGGTATACGCATATTTGGGTAATAATAATAATAATAATAATAATAATAATAATAATAATAATAATAATAATAATAATATAATAATAAATAAATAATAATAATAATAATAATAATAATAATAATAATAATAATAATAATAATAATAATAATAATAATAATAATAATAATAATAATAATAATAATAATATAATAACAACAACAATAATAACAATGAAAAAGATAACTGGTAATAGTAATAAAGATAATGATAATAATAATAGTAATAACAAAAATAATAATAAGATGAAGAAGGAAAATATAATAACAATACCAACATTAAATAATAAAATAATTAATAATAATAAAAATAATAATAATAATAAAATATAAAATAATAATAATAATAAATAATAATAATAATATAATAATTAAAAATAAAATGATAATAATAAATAATAATAAAAATAATAATAATAATAATAATAATAATAATAATAATAATAATAATAATAATAATAATAATAATAATAATAATAATAATAATAATAATAATATAATAATAATAATAATAATAATAATAATAATAATAATAATAATAATAATAACAATGCTAATAATAACAATAAAAATAATAATAAAAAAGCAATAAAAATTACTGGTCAATTAATTAATCTGTCAGTCAATCAATTATTATTCTACAGAAAAATCATTTAAAATGTTGATTTATTTAAAATAATGAGCAGCTTGAATGGCGGTTAATTTCAATCAACATTATAATATTTATATATATATATATATATATATATATATATATATATATATATATATATATATATATATATATATATATATATATATATATATATATATATATATATATATATATATATATATATATATATATATATATATATATATATATATATATATATATATATATATATATATATATATATATATATATATATATATATATATATATATATATATATATATATATATATATATATATATATATATTTTAATGATGGATGGGATATCATATTTTCTCATTTGCGGATGCGGATGTCGAATTTTTGTGAGGAACAACGCTGGGAAGTCTTAAGAAATACTGCTTGAGTCCGGGAGTCTGCTTGGTAAGTATTTCTTGAGACTTCCCAGAGCGGCTTCTCTTTTGTACTGTCATGGCTAGAGAGATAGAGCTTTTGCTTACCATCCAAGAAGTCGCTGGCTCGATTTATAGTATAACAGACTTGAAAATTCAAAATACACATATATATATATATATATATATATATATATATATATATATATATATATATATATATATATATATATATATATATATATATATATATATATATATATATATATATATATATATATATATATATATATATATATATATATATATATATATATATATATATATATATATATATATATATATATATATATATATATATAT
>SEYY01006060.1:27500-30000 GCA_009176605.1 Armadillidium nasatum | reverse complement strand
CTCCTTGAGCGTTGAGAGTGACTTGATCTTGGCGTGAGCTTGGCATGAGCGTGTCGTTAGCGTCATGCTAGCGTGAATCAAGCTTAAGATTATAATTAAGGGAATTCCTCCGAGATCTTTCTAACAAACTTCCCTACTTTATAAAAAAAAAAAAAAAAAAAAAAAAAAAAAAAAAAAAAAAAAAAAAAAAAAAAAAAGGAGGGAAAAAATATCCTGTTAAGACTTTAAATGAATTTTGAAAAAAAAAGTTCTAAAAACATTTTTTAAAAATTAAAAAGAAACAGATAATGAACACTGCCTTTAAAAAAAAATACTCTATGCACTTTCACTATATATAATATATATATATATATATATATATATATATATATATATATATATATATATATATATATATATATATATATATATATATATATATATATATATATATATATATATATAATATATATATATATATATATATATATATATATATATATATATATATATATATATATATATATATATATATATATATATATATATATATATATATATATATATATATATATATATATATATATACTATATATATATTATTATATATATATATATATATATATATATATATATATATATATATATACTATATATATATATATTATATATATATATATATATATATATACTATATATATATATATATATATATATATATATATATATATATATATATATTATATATATATATATATATATATGCGTGTGTGTGTGTATACTTAATACTTTTATTTTAAGTGAATTAAAGGGACTGTTTGAAAAATGCAAACTCAAACAAAAACGAGAACAAAAAATAAAAATAAAAAAAAAATAAAAAAAAAACCTGAAGAAGAAAAATTTTCGATTCTTTGCTTAAAAGATTAAAATCTTATCATTGTTTGCCCTCGTCTCCTCCTTCAGGAGCTCAGATCATGCTCTTCGCGACACTTTTAGTCGTACACACGTGTGTCGGTATTTCCAGTGGTGTATGTTTATGTATATGTGTATACGTGAATATGTATAGTCGTGTATGTATTCATAAGTGTATGAAAGAGAGGTTTATGTTATATACTATTTATGTGTTATTTAGAATACTTTTAGACGTACATACGTGTGAAGGTGCTTATGTATGTAGTATTTTTGTGTTATGTAGGACCCTCGTATGTGAGTATGTGTAGTCGTGTATGTATTCATAAGTGTATGAAAGAGAGGTTTATGTTATATACTATTTATGTGTTATTTAGAATATTTTTAGTCGTACACACGTGTGTCGGTCTTTGAATTCGTGTGTATCAATTTTGTGTTATTTAGAACCTGTGTGTATGTGTGTGGGTGAGTAGTCGTGTATGTATTTGTAAATGTATGTGAAAAAATTTTGTTTTAAACTATTTATGTGTTATGCAAAACATTTTAAGATTACATACATGTGTCGCCTTTTGCAGTCGTGTATGTATATGTAAATATATGTGACGAGTTTTATGTCGTGTACTATGTATTATTCGTGTATTTATGTGTTATTTTTGTGTTATTTAGAACACTTTTACACCTACACTCGTAGGCGTGTGTGTGTTTAATTGTGTATTTATTGTAAGTGTTGTGAGAGAGATTTATGTTATATACAATTTGCGTGTTATTTAGAACACTTTTACACCTACACTCGTAGGCGTGTGTGTGTGTAATTGTGCATTTATTGTAAGTGTTGTGAGGGAGGTTTATGTTATATACTACTTATGTGTTATTTAGAACACTTATACACCTACACTCGTGTGTGAGTGTGTGTACTCGTGTGTTTATTTGTAAGTGAGAAAGTTTAGGTTGTAGAGTATGTACCATCTATGTGTTCTTCTACTTTGTACACTTTTATACCTACACTCATTTGTGAATGTTTGCAGTTATGAATGTTTTGTATGTGTGCGTAATTATATACACTAGCTATATTTCTCCATTCTTTACGACACATTTAGAAGTGCACACGTGTAGGTGTGTTCAATCATGCACGTATTTATAAACCCATGTGATATTTTTCGTGCCCTTCAAGAAAATTTTTAGGCCAATCGTGTGTGTGTGTGTGTGAGTATGTGTACTAATATTGTCATGTGTATATATTTGAAAATATGTGTGTGGGAGTTTCTGTTATGTACTAGTGAAGGTTGTTTCATAAACAACCAAACAACCATATCTTTGTAGAATTTATTTAAAATCAATTGCCACAATTAGATTCCCCATTTGGAGGGGGAATTAGAAGTTGGTTTCTGCAAGTGTCTATGTAATTATTAAACAAAAAAATACATCACTCTACGAGATCATTTTCATAAATTTTTCATTTTTTTTTTATGAAATTATTCATGTATAAATGTATAACTATGTAAATTTTATACAACATATAATAAAAAATTAAGCTAATTAAATAGCTTAATTTTTATTATATGTTGTATAAAATTTACATAGCTATACATTTATACATGAATAATTTCATAAA
>SEYY01006058.1:37500-47500 GCA_009176605.1 Armadillidium nasatum | reverse complement strand
ATATATATATATATATATATATATATATATATATATATATATATATATATATATATATATATACTTTAATTTTTTCCATTGAAATTCCTGTTCACAATATATAATTTTTATGACATTTTAAGAATCAAATATTTCCATGGAAACAATATTATTATCCTTGTTATTATTATTATCATTATAACTATCATTTTTATTATTATGATTAGTGGCATTAAGCATTTTATTATTATTATTGATGTTTAATAAAAAAAATTTATAATTAATTTAAAATTTAATATTTGTCGTATTAAAATAATATCCTTTAATCTTAAATAATTTTTCCAGTTACATTTCCTATATAAACATATATATATATACTTTATAATGTATTAAATTCAACACTGAAATGGGGTTCTGGGTGAGGGGGGGGGGAGGGACGAATTCGTCTCTGAGTCCATTAAATTTACACAAAAAATTAATATCAATCATCAATGAAATGAAGTTTATAGTTATGAAACAAACATTTGAGTACCATATTTTTTTTTTTTATTTATTTATTTTTTTAAATTTTTTAACCAAATCTACTTTAAAAATAATAATAAAAATAACAATTAAAAATAATTACTAACAATAATAACACTAAAATATTTGTGAGCTAATACTTATTACAATAATGAAGACAGCAAATAATAATAATAATATAAATAATAATTATAAAGAAAAAAATAATAATAATGATAATAATAATAATATTAACCAACAATAATAAGGATATATATATATATATATATATATATATATATATATATATATATATAATAATAACTAACAAAAATATCAGTACTAATTAAAATAATAATGACAATATTTATATATTAATTGTAATAGTAATACAAAAATAATACGCTGATTATACTAATGATAATTAATATTATTATTATTTTATAAATACTCGGTAATGGTTGAGTATTTGTAATAACTTATTAATTTTTCATTAGTGCAACGCCTAAGAAATAACTTAGACAGTGGAATTGATTTCTCACTGGTTTATATTATGACCCTGTAAATTGACCCTGATACGAGGGGGGGGGGAAATCTTCATCTAAACGAAAGCTTTGCAGCTGCATTGGTATTTCAATGTCCCCCAGATCCTCTCCCCAAATCCCACTACCACTGGAGGGGTATACGTTATTTTGAGCTTGTTTAAGTTTTTATTCTATTTTTTCATGACCCTCCTTGAATTTGAATTTACATGCGATTGTTGACAAAATATAGTGTTAATTAAAAGCTTTTCTTTTCCTTTTTTATCTTTTCTTTTAGGCTCCTGACCTTTACTAGCTGAACCGTAGAATTGGTCAAAAACTTACGAACTCCATTTACTCATATGGTATCATTTATTTATAAGGTTACGATATTTTCGAAGTATAATTAAAAGAGAAAAACTTATTTAAACTTTTTTTCTTTTCTTTCTTGCAATTACAAATAGTAGATATATATTTTTAGAGTCAGCAAAATTTAGTACTAGAGCTTAACGGAGTTCTGACTCCATCAAAATCACTGCGACTATAATAGCTCCGGCTCCACAACCCTGCTTTCTATAAAGACTTTTCGAAACACCCTGTTGAGACTTTCGAAACGCCCAGTTGAAGTTATATGACAGGATAACTTTCTTCCTACAAATCCTTCATAAGGGTCTGCTTCATAATCCTAGAAGAGGAAACGTTTCATTCTATATTGTTACTAAAAGTTTTTCTTCTTCCATTTACTTTCAAATTTTCATCTTAATTCTTTTTTTAATTCTTTTAAATACGTATTTAACTCTTGGCTAATGAACAGATGTTCCTTAGCATTACACTCTCGAATAGAGCAACGAACTTTTGTTCTTGATTGTATATTTGTCGCTGCCGTGGCAAAGAGGTAGAGTGATTGACTCACGTACATGAAGGTAATGGTTCGATTTCACATGAGGATCCTTCCTCAAATAGGAGGAAATGTCCGTAGTTGAAGTTTGAACTTTCATAATTAAAAATAAGCAAAAACAACTTTTCTATCTTGGTTTATTAAACACGGTTATTTTCATGATTTCAAAATCTTAAGAGTGGTTCCCGGTTCACACTTGCAGTACTACAAAATCCACATCAGTTCTTGAAAAGGCGGAGTCTATGGCTTTTCGATTTATCAAGTCTGGTTCAGCCTATGGCTTTTATATTTATCAAGTCTGGTTGAGTCTATGCCTTTTATATTTATCAAGTCTGGTTGAGTCTATGGCTTTTCGATTTATCAAGTCTGGTTGAGTCTATGCCTTTTATATTTATCAAGTCTGGTTGAGTCTATGGCTTTTCGATTTATCAAGTCTGGTTGAGTCTATGCCTTTTATATTTATCAAGTCTGGTTGAGTCTATGGCTTTTCGATTTATCAAGTCTGGTTGAGTCTATGGCTTTTATATTTATCAAGTCTGGTTGAGTCTTGAACATTTCGATTTAACAATTCTGGTGCAATCTTGAACTTTTATCAACTTATCAAGTCTGGTAAAGTCTATGGCTTTTCGATTTATCAAGTCTGGTGAAATATATGGCTTTTCGATTTATCGAGTCTGGTGGAATCTATGGCTTTTCGATTCACCAAGTTCTGTTGGAGTCTAGGGATTTTCGATTTATCAAGTCTTGTGAAATCTACGGCTTTTCGATTTAAAAAGTCTGGTGGAGTCTATAGCTTTTCAATTTATCGTCTGGTTAAATCTATGGCTTATCGATTTATTAAATCTGCCGAAGTCAATGACCTTTCGATTTATCAAGTCTAGTGAAATCTATGGCTTTCCTATTTATCAAGTCTGGTGGATTCCATGGCATTTGATTATGAAGCATGGTGAAATCTAGGGTTTTTCGAATTATCAAGTCTGATAAAGCCTATGGCTTTTTGATTTATCAGTCCTGGTAGAATATATATCTTTTCGATTTATCAAATCTAATGGAAACTATGGTTTTTCGATTCATTAGTCTTGTTGGGTCTAAGGCTTTTCGATTTATCAAATCTAATGGAAACTATGGTTTTTCGATTCATTAAGTCTTGTTGGGTCTAAGGCTTTTCGATTTACCATGTCTGCTGAGTCTAGGATTTGTCAAATCTGGTGGAGTCTATGGCTTTTCGATTTATCAAGTCTGGTGAACTCTATGGCTTTTCGATTTATTAACTCCCTCATTCGCACTTTCCCTTCAATTGTTTATTAACCCTAAATTTCCCTTGGAGCATACAATCATCTTCTAAATTGGTTAAACGCATACCTCCTCCTTTGATGAGGGATGCTAGAAAGAAACCTAAATCTGTATTAACTAAGTAGTAGACAGCCTCTTATCCACCATATTCTTTTTGACAATTATAAAGATTGAATTGTCAACTAGCTAAGCCTGTCTCAAACATTAATGACCAATGGATTATATTTTTAGCACAGAACCTTTAACGATAAGATCAAAAAGGATGAAAATGTTGACATACACATTTAGCACTTGTAGACTATTATTATTATAGAATATAAATAATGTTAAATATACAAAAAAGTAGGCTGGGAAGGTGGAGCTTTTAAACAGGTCTGAAGCAGCTTGATAAAAAAGAAAGGCTTTAAAGTTGAGGGTGGAGCCGTAGCAAAAAAAAAATATATATATATTTTGGGTGGAGCTGGAGGAAACGAAATCTTTAAGGTATTTTTTTTTTTTTATTAGAAAATAAATCAGTGGAGCTACTTTCTTATGTGTAACATGTCTTTTATAAATTGAAAGTTTTTTTTCAGTTATTTTTCTTTAGAAAATAAATTAGTCACGATACTTTCATAAATACCATGTCTTTTCTGTATTAATAATTATGATATGACATATTTGCTACTTGTCCCAACGAATTTTTCAGATACTTTTGCAGCGTATGTAAGAAATATATGGCAGCATGAAGTTTTTTAAAATGTTTAAACTGACATCAACATCAGAGGCAAATTTATGGAGATTTTTTTAAAAAAGTTTTTAATTAATATCTTTTGCTCGGTCTGCAGACTGGTTAAGCAAAGTTTTTTTTTTCTACGGGGAACTTTCTAGGAAATTCCTAAGATAGAGATGAGGAATGGGGGAAACAGTGCCTTCAAGAAAGAGAATCAGTTAGTTATGTAATATGGACCTTGCACTGCTGTACCTTGTACTACTACTCTAGTTATGTACCTATGGACATGTTCAAGCTTTCATGTCCATATGAAAAACTTTCAAAATAAAACGATGTCAGAATTAGGAATTTGTGAACTTTTCGAGGATGATGTATATTTATTGTAGTGAAGAATACTAAAGTGTCTTTAGAAGTGTAACATCTTTATTTTGGTAGTGGGAGAGAATAGCATATATAAAATATATACTGTATAAGGAATTTAAAAAAGGTCTACTAAAAACACAAGATATTTCGTGCTAATATATTTAAGTTTTGTATTTTGAATTTTTTTTTTTTTTCATCCAAATTTAATTGGATATATGGGGAAGAGAGAGAGAGAGAGAGAGAGAGAGAGAGAGAGAGAGAGAGAGAGAGAGAGAGAGAGAGAGAGAGAGAGAGAGAGAGGAGAGAGAGGAGAGAGAGAGAGAGAGAGAGAGAGAGAGAGAGAGAGAGGGTTAGTGTGTGAGTGAAAGAGAGTGAAAGAGAGAGAGAGAGAGAGAGAGAGAGAGAGAGAGAGAGAGAGAGAGAGAGAGAGAGAGAGAGAGAGAGAGAGAGAGAGAGAGCTTAAAACATTGCAAAAATGGAGAGATATGATCGCAAGAAATAAAAACGTTCAAAACTTTCTAACAATTGCTTCATCTTCGAAAGAAGCTTTCCACTTACAAAAAAAAATAAAAAATAAAAATAAATAAAAAAAATGAAAAAAATAAAAATAAAAAAAAAAATAAATAAAAGTATTTTTTGGGAGTGCTTCGTACTATGATTTTTTTTAAAAATGAATTTTATATTTTCACCAAATTATATTTTTTTTTTCATTTTTCATATTTTAATACAGCAAGCAAAATAGTCTTTATTTGAAAGAATGGGAAATTAAAGTATCAAATAAAGTATCTCAAACTCTTTGCATTTGTAACAATCGACTCAAAAGATGCTAAAGTTGCCAAATAGTTGCCAAATATATTCATTTTTATTTGTAACCTATTTAATTAATTCTTACGGATGTGTCCCAGGTTAGCTACAATGTTTTCTTAAATTTATTTAAACAATATACTCAAAAGATGCTAAAGTTACCAAATAGTTGCTAGGTTAACTGCTAAATATGTACATTTTGAAATCCTTGTATTATATATCTATCATTATTAACACCAATAAGCTAATAAATATATTTTAACTAAGTTAAATTAACTGTTATATATATATCGTCGCTGTGAAATCACACCGGCATATCTGCAAAATTCATATTTTTCACCTGAGCGCTTTAAAGTTTACGCAAATGGGCTTTTTACATGTAAATGCATGCCGGCCCAACGCCATCTGACGGATTTTCATTCAACTATACGATATGCCGGTTCGACATAAAAATAGACGGGAAAAAAAGGAATCTTTTGACACCAAAAACTCAAAAACTCAATTTTTTTGCAGATTTGCCGGTGTGATTTCACAGCGACGATATATATATATATATATATATATATATATATATATATATATATATATATATATATATATATATATATATATATATATATATATATATATATATATATATATATATATAATTTGTTAAATAATGATCCTATCTTACAATCTAAATGGTAATATCAGCTAATTATAATGTCTAATTTGTATTCAGTATGAAAAAATCTATTAAGTAATATCAGCTAATTATAATGTCTAATTTGTATTCAGTATGAAAAAATCTATTAAGTATTTAAAATTTAAGTCTATTACGAAAAGTCTGGTGACTGAAAAACATATTCTACGAATATATATATAAAAACAAAAAATATTGTATTTTATTAATTAAAAATAAAAAATGATAAACCAATTCGTTGTTTTTAATGAGAGGCGTCATCTTATTTTATAGTCTCCCATTTGCTAAAGAAGGATACGAAATCGGCATTTTTTACAGGGAAATTTTGTCTGAAAATGTTTTGCCCGGAAATTGTCTGAAAAATTTTTACCGGAAAATTTTGTCTAAAAAATTGTTTGCCCGGAAATTGTCTGAACATTTTTACCGTGAAATTTTGCCCGGAAATCTTGTCTAAAAAATTTTTTGCCAAGAAATTTTGTCTGTAATTTTTTTTACCGTGAAATTTTGTCTAAAAAATTGTTTGCCCGGAAATTTCTGAACATTTTTACCGTGAAATTTTGCCCGGAAATCTTGTCTAAAAAATTTTTTGCCAAGAAATTTTGTCTGTAATTTTTTTTACCGGGAAATTTTGTCTAAAAAATTATTTCCCCGGAAATTTTGTCTGAAATTTTTTTTTGCCCGGAAATATTTGCTGGCTCCAACTCCTGGTCCACTATTTTTAAAATCCTCCGACTCCAGCTCGACCTCTTTAGTTTTATTTACACGTAAAAAAAAATATTTTCAGCACGGCTCCAACCATAAAAATTTCAACTCTGAATCCATTTAAAATAACGACAAAATTTCCGAAGCTTTGCAAATTTTTTTTTTTCTTTTTTAGTTCAATAATTTATTAATTTTTAAAAAAAAAAAAAATATTCTATCGAATGATTTAAAAAAATAATAATTAGTTTTTTCTTAAAAAAAATATTCTAAATTATACTTTTTAACTACTTTTAACAATTTAGCTACTTACTCCATAATATTTAGCTACTTATAAACCTATGAAGCTAAAATTGCAATTACTAAGAGTTTCTTATTGTATTAGTATTAATATATTAGTATAAATATATTAAAGTATTAATATATTAGTATAAACTATAATAAACTTATAGTATATAGTATAAACTATATAAACGAACGCGTCTATTCTATTATACTTGGATAATATATATATATATATATATATATATATATATATATATATATATATATATATATATATATATATATATATATATATATATATATATATATATATATATATATATATATAATAGAGAGAGAGGGGGGTGTGGTGCCTGGGGGTATCTTAACCCCCATGTTATACTGTAATGGAGTACTTAAATCTCTTGAAAATGCACTAATAAATTATGCAAATAAAAAACGTTACATTCTCTTTTATATATATATTATATATATATATATATATATATATATATATATATATATATATATATATTATATATATATATATATATATATATATATATATATATATATATATATATATATATATTATTATTATTTTTATTATTATTATTTGTCCCCGATTGGTTTACATATGTTGAAAATATCGCTCCCGATTGGACCAAAGTGATATGCAAGTACGACACTGATTGGTTGAGATATTCTACTTTTCTTTTTTTTTTTTTTAATATTACTTTTTTTTTTTTAATGTCTAGCTTTTAAAGACCGTCATTCGATCTACGTCTTGCAGATGTCTGCTAATTCACTACCCTTCCCCCCCCTTCCCCCTACAGCCGTGTATCTCTTCTTGCTTTGTTAAACTTTTTTTTTGTCTACGTTCGAATTACCAGTCTGTTTGTCACTTGTGTACCCGATTATCTATTTTGGTCTCAAGTCCAACCAACAACCAACAAACCAACAACGGTTAAAAAAGCCTTCGCGCCTAGAATTGTATTTTGACCCCCTCTCTCCCACCGCTGCATCTTAAGGGCAAGACACACTCCCTCTCTCAGTCTCCCCATTACTAAAGAAATAGGGGGAGGAAGAGGAGGAGGAGGAGGAGCAGTGGGGGATTGGGAAATTAGAGCTCTGTCCGGCTTTTCACTGGAGGGGTTTCAATGACGAAAATAAGCAAGTAAGAACCCCAGAGAATCCCCCCCCCCACCACATCCACCCTTAAAATTTAATCTCATGTAACGAAAAGACTGGCAAGAATAAAGTACGGTTCATAAGACTGATAATGTGTGTAAAACGGACATGAACAAATATTTAAAAACTAAACAAAATAATAATAACGAACATGGAAGAATGGAACATAAAAACGAACAATAAAACATTCTATAAACGAACATTACAAACACACACACATAATTCAAATCTAAGGTAATTAAAAAGGAAGAAATAATAATAATAATAATAGGAATAATAATAATAATAATAATAATAATAATAATAATAATAATAATAATAATAATAATAATTTCAATATTACATATCCGACAATTTATTGCGTAAAGTAACATTAGGATTTTCTATCATATATATATATATATATATATATATATATATATATATATATATATATATATTATATATATATATATATAATATATATATATATATATATATATATATATATAAAAAAAATAAAAAAAAAAAAAAAAAAAAAAAAAAAAAAAAAAAAAAAAAATATATATATATATATATATATATATATATTATATATATATATATATATATATATATATATATATATATATATATATATATATATATATATATATATATATATATAATATAATAACTTTAAAAAGAATAATTTTAATAATAAAAATAATACTAATACTAATAATATTAACAATAACAATTATAATTACTATATTAATAAATAATTATAATTATAATTACTATGATAATAATAAATAAAATATAGTAAATTAATTATAATAATTACAATAAAAATATTAAAAATAATTACGATAATAATTATATAAAAAATAATAAAAACTTTAATATTAACAATAATACTAATAAAATAATAAAAATTATAAAATTAAGTAATAATAAATAATAATAATATATATATAAATAATAATAATATAATAATAATACGGATAATAATAATAATAATAATTAATAATAATAATAGTTTTTAAATGCAATATATTAAAAAATAAGATAATAATTAAAGTAAAAGTAATAGTAATAATTATAATAAATAGTAATAATTATATTAATAACGAAAATAAGGAAAATTATAATAATATTTATGTAAATAATAATAATAATGAAATAAATTTTTAATAAATATTAATAATATTAATAATAATAATGATAAGATTTAAAAATTAATCTATAATAACAATAATAATAATAATAATGATAAAAGTAATGAAATGAAAATAATAATAGCTATATTAACATAATTAAAATAATGAAATGATATAATCATAATAACAATAGTAATAAAAATAAAAATATTATAAATAATAATATTATAATAAATAATAATAATGATATTTTAAATAACAATAATGATAATAAAAATAATATAATTATAAAATAATAATAATAATAATAATAATAATAATAATATAATAATAATAATAATGATAATAATAATAAAAATTGAAAAATGGGTAGGAAGTTTATCATTAAATTTTTAAGAATTTTTTTTTTTTTTTTTTATTTAGAGAAATAAAAACAAATATATATTTTTTTTTTTTTTTTTTTTTTTTTTTTTTTTTTTTTTTTTTCTTCTTTCTACTCTAATTTTCTTTCTTCTCTCACTCACTCTCTCTATCTTTCTCACTCACTTCATCTTTCTCTCTCTCTCTCTCTCTCTCTCTCTCTCTCTCTCTCTCTCTCTCTCTCTCTCTCTCTCTCTCTCTCTCTCCTTTTTCCTCAATCTCTCTCTCTCTTGCTCTTACTCTCAAATAAATTTTCCTTTGAAATTCTTTTAATAAAATATTTCTAAAATCAATTAACTCACTTACAACTGATATAAATCACTCGTGAATCGAACCTGTACATGTTGCCAATTAATATATAAAAGTTAATAAAATATTACTTAGGCCCATTATATATATATATATATAATATATATATATATATATATATATATATATATATATATATATATATATATATATATATATATATATATATATATATATATATATATATATATATATATTTGGGATGGAGTGAAGTATCGGTATCGGTATCGGTAAGTATCAGTA